>JAZHYW010000606.1:0-25884 GCA_037355805.1 Ixodes ricinus | reverse complement strand
GTCGGTGGCGAAGCGCTTGAAACAAGCTCATCTCACACTCTGTACTTTCTTTCATCAGCTGCTTCGTTTTGGTGCTGCATCACTCCGGGGTGACCTGGCTTCGAACGTGACAACGTAGGGAGGCGTCAGCACACGGGCATCGGCTGGCTTCTTTCACGCCCACTGGACATCACCGCACAAGTGTCTTCAACAGCGCATGCTCGTGGTGCCACCCAAGAGGACTTAAAAGCCGGCTTCAACCAGCAGTCGGTGCAGTCGGTGGCGAAGCGCTTGAAACAAGCTCATCTCACACTCTGTACTTTCTTTCATCAGGTGAGAGTGCATTCGTAACCATGTTTTAGTTTGTTATTTTCTGCCACCGACTGAAGTGTTGTACCTACAATTGTTGTTCAGTATGTCTGGTGGAGCGGAGTGTGTAGCATGTCTGGGAGGTATCGCCGACGAACAAAAGTTTATGTCGTGCTCAGTTTGTAGGAATGGCTATCACTTGGGCCAGGCTTGCGCCGGTATCACCGAAACTTCCTATACAGGCATGGGACAGGCAAAGCGCGATAAGTGGCGATGTAAGACCTGTCGTACACAAGATAACAGGAGCGGTTCTCAGAGCGGAGCAAATTTCTCGCTGAGCGCGTCACCAGCAAACCCATCAGCCGTGGAGGATCAGATGCAATCATTTGGGCAGAAACTTGATATGCTGTTGGCAATGAAAACAAGCATAGACTCTCTTCTCTCACTTCCGGCAAAGGTGGATGAGCTCTTGACGCTGAAACCTACAGTGGAGAGATTAGAAGTCAGCCTGCAAGAGATGGATAACAAGGTGGACGGGCTGACGGCAAACTATAACTCTGTGCTAGAGACCGCAACAGAAAACGAAACTAAGATATATGACCTCGAAAAACAACACGAGGAATTGAGTGCGACTGTAAAAGGCCAAGCAGAAACGATTCAGGCATTGCAGGAGCAAATCAACAATTCTGAACAATACGGTCGCCTGGTGAACCTGGAAATTCACGGGCTGCCAAAAACTCCGGAAGAAAATCTGAAACGAATTCTAAGCGACTTGGCAGTCAAACTTGGAATATCTAATTTCAAAGACGCAGATATCCAAGCAGCCCACCGTCTTCCTGCTAAGCCGGGTTCAATCCCAATAGTTCTGGTTAAGTTCAGCTCACGTGAACTAAAGGATTGCTGGCTCCACGCCCGTGGCAAACTGCGTGATCTCGCGCGAACAGAAGACGCACCAAGGCTCTTTTTCAACGACAATCTCACGAGACAAAACAGAGAGCTGTTCTGGTTGGTCAGAGAACGAGCAAAGCAAAACCAATATAAGTTCACGTGGGTGAAGAACGGGAAGATTTTTGTGAAGAAGAGCGAGAACTCGCCAGTGCTGCGCATTAACCGTGTCGCAGACTTGGACGCAATTGTTTAAGTGCAAGCCATGGATTTTTTTCAGTTTCCGAGTTGTTCGTTACTTAAAAATAATTTCGAAGAGCCGTCGAAGTTTTCGTTTAGTTTTTTTCATGTTAATATTAGAAGTATCCGAAAGTACTGGGACCACTTCATGATTATTGTTCGAGATTTGGACACTGTCATCGATGCTTTTATTCTTACGGAAATAAATGCTACTGAGGATATGATAACTCAGTTTTCTATTCCCGGTTATAATCGTTTTGCCTATACAAGAAGGTCTGGAAGGGGAGGGGGAATATGCGTGTACTTAAAAAGTAGTTGGTTCACAACTAATATCGCGATAACGATGACGCATGCGGAACACGTAGGTCTGGAGATTAGCTGCCAAGATTTTTCTGTCATTTTGATTGCCATCTATCGCCCCCGTCCAGCAACGCGAATTTGTTTTTAGAAGAACTATCTAAAGCTCTATCGGAATTCAGCCCGACGGGGCAGTTGTGTTTGTTAGGCGACTTTAATATAAATATAATGGATTCCTCGCGTCACGTAGTGTGTGATTATCTAAACTTATTGGCAACCCACGGCATCGACAGTGTTATACAGGCACCGACGCGGGAGGAATTTTTAGGCGACAATTTTGTTTCTTCCTGTATTGACCACATTAACCTCCGGATTTTCGACAGCACCGTGAAAGCGGCTGTGATATCAGAAAAATTAGCAGATCATTACTACATAGCCTGCCAGGTAAAACCTAACAGCAAGGGGAAGGGCTCGAGCACTACGAAAAAAGAAATAACTATTATTGATCAAGCGCAGTTTGATAAAAAAGTGAATGACTACGACTGGGATGGTCTTTTAACTTCGGTGGAAGCGCCAAATCTATACGATACACTAGTAGACCTATTTTCGCAATTTTCGGCTACGTGCAAGAAAAAAGTAATCATTAAAAGGCGCAAGGAGGATCGTGAATGGATTACGTCAGACATTTTAGGTGCTATAAAGTATAAAGATTTTCTCTGGAGACGCTGTAAACGATCGCCAGGTAATTTAAGTTTAAAGGACGAGTTCAAAATAGCCAGGAACAAGGCGGCCGCCCTACTCCGTTCTTCTAAACGCAGACATTTCAAGGGAGAATTTCAAAAGCATCGTTTCGATACCGCAAAAACATGGGAGTGCGCTAATCGGGTTCTAGGTAGGACTAAAAAACGTTCTATCGACGATATGATAGACAAATCTTTTGCGCCTGCTACACAGAAAACAATTGACGAATTCAACGCCTCATTTTCTCGCACATCCGGGGCACTCCAGGCTCGTGATGACGCTAATAACATTACCTTGCATAAATATAATGAAGTCTCAGCTTTTCTTCCTCCAATTTCAGAAAGGGAGCTACGCGATTATTTATTTTCGTTTAAGGAAAGAAAGTCCCCAGGTTTTGATGAGATCCGGATGCGCGATCTTCGAAGGAATTTTGAAAAACTTAAACGTACACTCATTGCAATCTTGAACAGTATCATTGACACGGGAGATTGGCCGACAGCAATGAAAACCGCCATTGTTAAGCCACTGTATAAAGGAGGGAAAGTGGACGATGTTAAAAGCTATCGTCCAATATCAATTTTATCATGCCTTTCACAAATTCTGGAGAAACATCTTTCAAATGTAATGACTAGTTTCGTAGAACGGTTTGTTTTATTGTCTGCTCACCAGTACGGTTTCGTTGCGGAACGAGGAACGCGGGCCCTTTTGGAAAATTTCAGCGACTGCTTACACACCGGTTTTGACAATAATATGCTAACTTGTGCAGTCTTCTTGGATGTATCACAAGCTTTTGATAGCATAAATCACGAAATTCTTTTTACAAACTGTACAGACTCGGTTTCAGGGGCCCTTTTCTTTCGATTCTAAAAGGGTACTGTTCAGGACGGTCCCAGGTTGTGACTTTCAGAAATCTCAAGAGCAGTAGAGCTTGCCTTACGGCCGGGGTGCCGCAAGGCTCAGTTCTGTCGCCTTTATTATTTAATTTATACGTGAATGATTTTCCTTCTGCTATTTCCGAGTGTAGAGTGTTTCAATACGCGGACGATACGCTTCTGGTTTCAAGCCATGCGAATTATGATGTGGCTATTGAAAAATTACAAAAAGACCTCGTTCTCGCAATGGACTGGTTTCAGTCAAATTTAATCAGAGTGAATTCCTCGAAGACTAAGCTAGTTTGTTTTAAAAACCCACAAAAAAAGGTCGAACTATCAACTACTGTAGCTCTTCACACTTCTAGTTGCATGTCATGTGATTGCATTCCTCTTCAGTATGTCAATTCAGTAAAGTACTTAGGGATACATTTTGATAGCGATTTATCGTGGTCTACGCATATGATGTACTTGTGTAAACGGTTAAGAAGTGTTTCGTGCTGTCTTTACAACGTTAAAATGTTCATGCCTTTTTCCGTCCGGAAGATAATCACACATGCTTTGGCATATAGTTACATTCGATACGGCATAACCCTCTTTGCAGGGTGTTCTTTATTTTGGCGAGATAGAGTTGATTCTTTATTGAAGGGTATCCTAAAAAGTATTGCGTTTGACCGGGCCGAGGTCTCTAGCCCCTGTATATTTAAAGAATTAAACTTACCGTCTTTTTTGGGGTTATTCAAGGAGACTGTAATACTGCAACACTTTTGGTACTCAAATTTTATAACTCCGTACACTCCAGGCCGACCAATGAGACAATCACTTCGATTTAACATGCCGCGAATTCGAACTAAATATGGAGAACGGTCGCGTATTTATTATGTGCCTCATATATTCAACAGCATGCCAGAATCCCTATTTTCTGCCACATCACGACAAAAACTTAAAAAAGCACTACGGAATTTAGACCAGTGAACTTAGATTGCTAGAGGGTGGTTACTCCTTTCCCTGTGTGTGTTTTTTTTTCTCATGACAGTGCGTATTGTTCTGCAGTGTGATGCCGTCTTTCGCTCTTCTTTTCTTGGTCCCTGCTTAAAATCGTTTTCTTTTTGTTGAATAAGTTATTTCGATGGTGAATGAGCATTTTATACTGATGTTACACATACTGAATTTGTCACCTACTGCGCCGAGCCAGGTACACAAGCCCTTGAGGCTTACACCGGCTCATCATTGTATTTTTTGAAAATGTATGTATTGGAAATAAAACTATTCTATTCTATTCTAACGGGGCTCGATACACTGCGAAACTTCGCGTGAATAATGGTTCGTGCGGCGATTCATTTCACGTGGACGCTGAAGAATAGGCGCTAAAGCCTGACTCCCACGATTGGATACTGCTCGCTATTTTCAGTCGAGACGATGCCGAGCGGTGGAAGCCGGAACGAAAAATCGAGGAAATTCGGAAGGAGGCTGTGGATCAGCGAGTAGAACACGTAATTGCAGCATATATATAATTGTGTTACACAAAAAAAGAAAGTGGACGGAAAGAAAAACACGACGTTTGGGTGGACGCCACGGATGCCTCTCTTTGATGTCGCGTTGGGCACGCGCCGCAGCTCAGAGAGCGAAGAAACTGGTGGCGTAGCTCCCATTATCGATTGGTAGCGCAGGTAGGTCACTTCCTCGATTTTTAGTTCATGCAGCCACCGCCTGGTGCCGTCGCTATGTGGAAAAGGTCCATTGGGCATTACAAGTCGGTGATGGCACTGGTAACAATGATCAACATCTCCTTGCATCTACTGTTTACACTGAGCCTACTTAACCCAACCAACACCAAACTTAAAAAGTTCTTTGAGGCCTGCACTACTTCTTATCGCAATTACCGGGTCAACGTTTGGCTTGCGGGCCGCTGTCGTTTGAACGAGCAGACAAAAAAAGCAGACGTTTGAAAGAGCAGACGACAGTTCGAACGAATGCGCAACGGAGTGTGGGCAAGAAGCACCGCGCCCCGCGTCAACAGACCATTGGAATGTCACGTTGTCGGCGTCTGTGTGAGTCTGCGTACTCTTTTTGAGTTGGAATGGTCGATTCTACGTCCTCATAGTAATGTCTTACCGCTTTAATCGCCTGTGCGAAATTATCAAGGCTCGTTACGCCGCTAACGTTTGCGTAAATAATTTGACTTGCGGCGATTCAATCGCGTGAAAAACGCACAATGGACGCCAAAACCATGAGGAGATTCTTCTAGCTATTTTCGGTCGCGACGTCGCTTGTGCTGAAAAAGTGCAGACAGTTGCAGGGATGATCGACGTCGGTACTGAAAATCGGAAGCGGGAACAGACCAGCAAGTGAATCGGGCGTAACAAGTCGGTTATGGCCACTGGCACCAATGATCGCGTACAGTGTATCTCCTGTTTACATCGGAGCCTACTTGGAGTCGTTTGAGGCCTGCAATTGCTACCTCGCAATCACCGGGTCAGAGTTTGGCCCACGCGCCGCATTTGTTCGAAGGAGCAGACGAAGCAGACAAGTATGACAGATGACAGTTTGAGTACAGTGAGCCAAAAGGGTAGTGTAGTTACCGCAGCAGCCTCCTCCATGCATCGGGAACGACACGCTCCTTGGAAGACGGTGTAGGTGGCGCTTCAATCCACAGCTCCGTTCGGGGGCCTCCACCGGCCGGCAGATAGAGGCACCCTAACACGCTTCATAACTAATATAAAATACCTCACCAAACAATTATCTGTTTCCAGTGAGACTTCCCACGACATGATCTGTGTTCGTGAGGTGAATAAAAATGTGAAACTAGCAGACGACAGTGAAGTCGGCTGCAGAATCGGCCGGAGCTGGCCGGAGCCAAGCCTGGCCAAGCGGCCGCAGCCGGGGCTTCATAGCCGGAACGACGGTGCGAAGCGCCAGCGCCACCGCGGCCGTCTTCCAACGCTGTGCCATTCGCTCCTTCGTTACACTACCCCCTTAAGCCACTGTATTACGTCCAGCGGCCGTTGGAATCTACGACCACTGAGCTCCGGACGCTACCGACTGTGGCGGCTTGCCTTTCCTCATGTTGGAACAAAACGAATACATCTGGCGGCTACAGGTGGTTTGTGAATTCAACCCGAAGTGTTCCCTCGCACAAGCAATCGTAGTTCGACAGCGTCTGGTTTGCCCTATAGCGGCGAGATGTTTGTTGGCTGCCCTCCTATGGTTACCTCTCGTACGTCATTATCCTGTGACAACAAGTTTGATGACGGTGAATTAGCATTGGTGGAAGCTTGAAATCATTGCGATGTTAAACCAATACTGCTAACGTGTCACAATCGAAGTTCTTACATTACTCTTATTTCCGTCGATGAGGAATCCTTTGCTGACGTCAAAGTCAGCATTCGGCCAATCGCGGGAAGCCGACCACCGCGACGCTTTCGATCGGTCACGTCGCCCATATCCACGTTCTCGGACAAATGTTGGCGGAAACACATGGAAACTGGTCTTCAAACCTTTTCAGACTCTTTTGGTACAGTCCCCGTCGCGGCGTTCTGACGAGAAGGAAGATTTTCCGTCTGGTTTCTTCTAAAGAACGCAAAATACATGTCTCATACGGTGACTTCCGCCCAGCGCCCCACACCGGAAGTGCGCCCGACGCGCCACCACCGCGGCGTGAGGTAACAGAGTTGGGTCCGTTGCAACTCAAGAAGGTAGGGCGAGGGTAAGGCGGGCCGGGGAGGAGGAAGCAGACGGAACGCTGGAGAAGAGAGGGGGAAACCTCCTCCTCTCCTTAGCGTTCTTTCTGCTTCCACCTCCCCCGCCCGTCCTACCTTCGCCCTACCTTCTTGAGTTGCAACGTCGTTAGTCACCTCGATTCTTTCCACTTGTTTTCTCTCTCGGCGTTTCGGGCGCGTGGAGGAGAGGTGGATCGGCTTGGCCATCATGTTGAGGTGGAGAGTGTGTATGACCATCTGATTGAGGTGGAAAGAGGGCATGACCATTCCGTGAGGTCATGGGATTTGCGCGCTGAATTTAAAAATTTCGCGCCGTCAATAATCCTTTAATTTTTCTTTTCGCGTAGAATTAATTTTTTTTTGGCACGCGTGTCGCAACCAGATTATTAAAAGAAAACTTTTTTTCTTCTTTTCAGTGGCTCTTTAAGCTGCGACTAGAAGCTCGCGCCTTCAGCGCGAGCTCGCTGACTTCTGCAGTGCTTTGGTTGCGCGTGCCTGCGCGTTCACACTTGTGTTATGCTTCCGTCTCACCCTTGCATGGACTAACCGCGAAGGCTGTGCTAGCGCGAGTGGCCAGCCTTGACTGCCTTGACTAGAACACTTGCTGCACGAGCGCTCGAGCAGCTGCCGCGGCTTCATTCAAAGCGACTAGCTCGCGCTTTAGCACGCGCGGCTAACAATAGTCCATACTAAGGTGAGACGAGAAGTATAGTAAGGCAGAAAGTTCGCGCTGAAGGCGGAGCTACTGCTCTCTGCTTAAAGGTGAGCGGAGTATAGAATCAGCGTCTAAGCTAAAGCAGTATGAAAGAAAGCACTGCCGATGCTAGCTCACGAGCGGAGTAACACGTCAAGTCGTGTCAAGCGCTCGCTCTCCCGCTTGGCAGGTTTTCTTTCGCTCAGTCTAAGCAAAGCCTGGTTCACATGCAGCGGTTTTGGCTTAGAGCGGCGCGATTTCTGCCGTCGCGGCGCTCTGGGTAGCACCAGCGGTTGAGCGGCACGAGTGCCGCGACGGCAGAAATCGCGCCGCTCTAGGGCCGAAATCGCTGCATGTGAAACGCGCTAGACGCTGTTGAGGTGGGTTTGAGCCGCACGTCCGGGAGCTTCCTGGCTCGTGACGACGACCATTCCCCGAAGTGAAGAACCCAGGGGTCCAGTGGAGGTGGGAGAATTGGTAACGTAACGAACGGTTTAATTACATGGTTGCGATACAGTCGTCAAATCCGAGAGAACTCCTGAGCAGACTCGCGCTCCGCCTTATATAGGGTCCGTTTTCTCCCTCACTCCCCGCCAGGGCAGCAGGTGCGCAGCAGCAACCCGCCGTCAAGTGCGTCGTAGCAAAGTCCGCCGCGTCGTAGCCAGAAGTGCGTCGTAGCCATGGTCCTCCGCAATTAGGTCATGCCTCTCTCCCTTTCCGGAGCGCGCCAAGCCCCACGCACGCACACACGTCCCGTTGACGTCACAGACTCGTTGAGACCTGTCTCCGCAGTTAGGCCCGGCCTCTCTCCCTTCCGGAGCGCACCAAGCCGCACGCACGCACACACGTCCCGTTGACGTCACGGGCGCGTCGAGACCTGTCTCCGCAGGCGCAGACACGTAGGCGCCGGGTCCGTACTCCTCGAGACTCGTTTCGCGTAGGCCCCGTCCAGCAGGCGACGTTCCCGGACAGATCATGACTCGTTTCCGCCGCGTTGAAACTCGGAAGAAGGTCGCCGAAGGTTCCATTCTTAACAGCCCCTCCGGGGCCAGGGAAACCTCGAAAGGCCGGTGGTACGATCGCTGGCCTGAAGAGGTGGGCTTGGAGTAGGCCTTGAGAAGACGCTGCAAGCACCCAACAAACTCCCAAACCTCTTACAACGGAGGCATTAGCGGAAACGTCCCACACAACACCACGCCACACAGCAGCCAAACGCTCGGAATTCGCCAGAGACCCGCCAGACTGGACTACGGATTACAAAAATTTGCAAAAAAACTACAATGCGAATTGACCCGCTGTCGCCAAAACAAAACTCATTTTTCCAACGAGGTCACTATGAACAAAATACAAAAGACAAAAACTTTTTGCAATTTGTGAGGTCTTGTTGGGGTTTTAACGAAGTGCCCCCACTTTGATCCTCATTCCCGTGGATGACGGAGACCTCTGAGATCATCCCTACTGTTTTTCGTGATGCCAGAAAAATCTGCTCAACCCATCGGCATTGCCGTTAAATTTGCCTTTCCTTTTTCTTGCCCTGAAGTCGCAGTGATCGATTTTCACGTGATTTCTAGACGTGAAAATGCGGTCCTTATAGCGCCGAAAAAACAATCCGCCTGTTTCATGCCCCGTCACATTGGTCCTAGCAATCTCCTGAGCTGTACCGCGAAACCCTGACACACTAGGGTCGCTCTTCTGCTCGACTGTCAAAGACACTCTGTCTACTCGTAGCAGAGGACCAAAGTTACGTGACGCCGGAGCTACGAGAGATCTTTCACTGATCCCGTCTTCCTCCGCCTTTTTCGCCGGTTCGTTGGGACGGCGTACACTTTCTAGTGCTACGAGGTCAGGCTGTTCTACAACCTGGTCCCTCTCATCCCGTTTCTCTGCCTCGAACTCTGGTAGTGCCTGCTCCCCGACAGCTGCCTCGGGCTCTGGATCACTCGTCAACAAAGGGGCGAGCTGACGCGATTTGGACCTCGTACCTGACTGAACTAGTCCCTCTCCCAGTTGTTGACCCCTCTCGCGCAGCAGGAATTCTGACCGGTTAGAAAACAAATAAGGATACTCCAACGGGACTGTTTGCGAGACAGCCGCCTCTGTCACTAGCTCTCCGAACGGGCCAGTTATCCTTACCGTCGCCATAGGCAGACAGACACTGTGCTTTTCGAGCAGCTGCTTGATCCAAACTACCTTTCCAGTAAAATCGGATGTCGTTACATACGACGGATGAACAACGTCCATCGTCGCTGCACTGTCACGAAGCACCCTGCACGGCTTTCCGTTTACCTGGAGCTCGTGAAGATAGGGACGAAGGAGCTCCAGGTCCTCGTCACTACCGGTCACGGTCGAGAACACAACCCGCGGTTTCTTACATCTGGCCGCTGTGTGTCCCGGCTCCTGACAGTTGTAGCACAGGAACGGCTTCCTTGCCTCGAACTGCCCTGTTTGGCTTTTCCGCGCCTCGTCTCCGTTCGAGTGTTCTGCGCTCTTTTCTGGGACCTTTTGTCCTGCTTCGGGCTTCTCGGGCCCGTTTTCTCGCGAGCCGTTTCCCTGTCGGAAGGTCTTGCGCTGATCGCTCCGGCCGGGTTCGCTTTCCTCTCCGCTCAGCTTTCTACGCGTTGCGTACTCTTCGGCTAGCTCAGCGGCCCTTTCGACAGTGTCGACTCCTACCCTGTCCTGCACCCAGAGCTTGACTGACTGCGGAATGCTACGAAAGAACTGTTCGAGGCACACACACTCGACTACCTTGTCTCGGCTTTCGTACACTTCCTCGCTCTTCAACCATTCTATCAAATTGGTTTTAAGCCCGTAAGCGAATTCCGAGTAGCCCTCGCTGCTCTTTTTGGATGCGTTTCTAAACCTTTGACGGAACGCCTCGGCAGAAAGGCGGTACCGTTTCAAAAGGCTGGACTTCACCTTGTCGTAGTCGTCCGCGTCTCCAGCACTAAGGCGCGCGACAACCTCTGCAGCCTCACAGGGCAACAAAGTCAAAAGCCGTTGCGGCCACGTTTCTGGGGCGAAGCTCAACTTCTCACATGTCCTCTCAAAGTTCACTAAGAACAGGCCCACGTCTTCCCCAACTTTAAACGGCTGCATGAGCTTCTTCATTTGATACGACTCGGTCTCACTTGCTCGCACCGGAGTCCCAACTCTACTGTTCTGTGAGTTTAATCGCTGTTGTTCCATCTCTAACTCTAACCTTTTTAGCGCTGCTCGTTCCTCTCTCGCTGCAGTCTGCTCCCGTTCCTCTCTTGCCGCAGCCTGCGCTCGTTCCTCTCTCGCCGCAGCCTGCTCCCGTTCCTCTCTCGCTGCAGCCTGCTCTCGTTCTCTTTCTCGTTCCTCTCTCGCTGCAGCCTGCTCTCGTTCTCGTTCTCGTTCCTCTCTCGCTGCAGCCTGCTCCCGCTCTCGTTCCTCTCTCGCCGCAGTCTGTTCTCGTTCCTCTCTCGCTGCAGCCTGCTCTCGTTCTCGTTCTCGTTCCCTCTCGCTGCAGCCTCGCTCTTAGCGTTCATGAAGCAGTTCCCACGCAATTTTAATTTCCTCTGCTTCCGCGCTCTCTGAAATTGCTTTACTGATCTCAGATTTCTTCATCTTTTGCTCCACCTCCACACCCAATTCTTCACATAAACAGAATAAATCTGTTCTCAGTAACCTCATTAGATCCATGATCGCTGCTCTTTAGCTTTGGCTTTGTTCTAAAACTTGTCGCGAGGTTGTACCTAAACCTAGCGCACGAGTCAAACACTAAGGATTCCCAGCAGTTCAAAATTAATTACCCATAATCTGAAGCCTGGCGAATCTCAAAGCAAAGTCCAAACGCTCACCCGCAGATGTAGCACGATGTCGCATGGTCCGATCCCAACCGCTGCCAACCAGTTGTTAGAGGCGGGGTTTGAGCCGCACGTCCGGGAGCTTCCTGGCTCGTGACGACGACCATTCCCCGAAGTGAAGAACCCAGGGGTCCAGTGGAGGTGGGAGAATTGGTAACGTAACGAACGGTTTAATTACATGGTTGCGATACAGTCGTCAAATCCGAGAGAACTCCTGAGCAGACTCGCGCTCCGCCTTATATAGGGTCCGTTTTCTCCCTCACTCCCCGCCAGGGCAGCAGGTGCGCAGCAGCAACCCGCCGTCAAGTGCGTCGTAGCAAAGTCCGCCGCGTCGTAGCCAGAAGTGCGTCGTAGCCATGGTCCTCCGCAATTAGGTCATGCCTCTCTCCCTTTCCTGAGCGCGCCAAGCCCCACGCACGCACACACGTCCCGTTGACGTCACAGACTCGTTGAGACCTGTCTCCGCAGTTAGGCCCGGCCTCTCTCCCCTTCCGGAGCGCACCAAGCCGCACGCACGCACACACGTCCCGTTGACGTCACGGGCGCGTCGAGACCTGTCTCCGCAGGCGCAGACACGTAGGCGCCGGGTCCGTACTCCTCGAGACTCGTTTCGCGTAGGCCCCGTCCAGCAGGCGACGTTCCCGGACAGATCATGACTCGTTTCCGCCGCGTTGAAACTCGGAAGAAGGTCGTCGAAGGTTCCATTCTTAACAACGCGCCAATTCTAGCAAGTCGGCCGTGGTCCCAGATTCTAGCGCTACATTTGGGCGGAGGCTAGGCTTTCGACGGTGAGCAGTTTCTTTTCCCGGACAAAAAAAACGCGTTTTATTTTTTCTTATTTTCAAACACCTGGTACATTGTCCAGTGTGTTCGCTGCGCCTGAAAGAAGCGACCATCAACCAGCAAAAAAGAAAACAACTTTTTTTTTTATTAGCTTTTACGCCGGAAGATGTGACCACGGACAGTTTTCAATGGTTGAATGTAGCCATTGTGCGTGAGAGAAAGCCACAAGCAACGAAAGCAACCGCAGCTGTTCGCGGGCTGGCGTTCTGAGCAGTTCCGCGCAGAATCAACCCCGATGAATCTGAGACAGGTTTGTTCTTCTACCACTTAAGGTACGTTTATACTCCAACGTAACGTCGACGGGCAGGGCGTAGCGCAGCGCGCGAGATACTAGCGAGTTTTAGTAGATTGTGTTTAAACCTCCGCTAAGCACATCTGCTACCGGGAACTCTGCAGCCAAGGCCATCGGCGCGCAGGCGCAGTGGCGGTTTCTTCGTAGCAGAGGGGAAACACGGTCTGCTAAAACACCCTACTGATTGGTCGCAGATATCGAGTTCCTGGTTGCCGGCCAATGAAAGGCGCACGTTCTGCGCTACGCTGCGTTCACTGCGCTAAACGTCGGGTATAAACAGCCCTTTACGCTAAGCGCAGTGCGCTTCCAAACAGGGCTCCACATTCGCCGCCTTCCAGTGTGCTATAGAGGATAGAAACTGCGGGAGGAGAGCACCGAGCTCTGGGTGGCCAATCGCAGCAGGCGGCGATGTCACTGGTCCCTTGGTCCCTCTTGGTCTCGTCGAATAGACTAGGACCCCTGGCTGGAATGGTTAGTGGATAGACGCGACGCTATAGCTGCTTTTGTCTCTATCCGCTGTTCGAACGCGTTTGAACATTGAAGGAAGACAACTGCAGCTGTAGCTTTGCGTCTACCCACCGCTAATCATTCCGACCACGCGGAAGTCGGCGTTCTAACGTCCCTGCGCGCTCTCATCTCTTCCTCACTTTCTCGGCGCATAGTCGCTGATGTAGGTGAGCCTACTACATATAGCCTGGCAGATCGCCACGAGAAGCGGCCGCCGAAATGGGAAAGGTGGAGCGGCAGACAACGGATGAGAGCTAGGAAAGCCACGTGATTGGCGCCCCGCTGCGACGAGACGCCGAAACCCACTTCTCCCGATGCGAACAAGTGTGTTTCGGGTCCTCGCCGCTGCGAAAGCTGTGCGCTGACGTCCAGGTTCCCCGAGAAATGGCTCTTTGATGCTCTGTGCAACCAGATCCTCGCGCTCCAAATCTGCGACCGGGCACTCTATGGCTCCGCCGTCAGAACCTGCCACGCTTTATGAGTGCAGAGGAGGTGATGGTGGGAAGGGCAGCGCGTCCCTTTCGAACGCCTGACCCAGCAGGCGCTGGTTGGTTTCCGCCTCTGCTTTGATTGCTCGATTGGCTTCCGCCGCCTCGAACGGGAAACGCAACCTCCGAAAGTGCATCAGCGCACAGAGCGCACCATCGTCTTCACGGTGCGTTGCAAGAGGAAGGAGAGGACTGAAAAGGATGTATGTGAACAGAAGCGGCGAAGTGCCGAGTACATATGACACTGCTCGACATGCCGAAGTGACGCTGGAGCAGAGAATGCTACGTTTGACTAGCGATAGAGGAGAAAGCATCCGTGGAACACAAGCAATGCGATCGCTCTTGGACCTAGTCTACAGCGAAACACCGCACAAACAAAACCCCGTTTTTTGTTGTTTTTTTTTACTCTGGAAAATGAAGATAATCAGGTTTAGCCTCTGAAGTTTTCTATAAACAGTGAACAGGTCTAGATTTTAACATGTAGCCAAGGACGACTGAAATACATTTTTAACGTTCTAAATGTAAAAAAAAAGAAAAAAAAGTCACAGTGTTTTTTTATTGCGAGAATAAACTACGTATTGCCGGAGGCTCATTATCCATCTAAATGTAACACTAGCGGGTCTTAACCAGGTGCCAAAGTGTAAGAACAAACCGTTGTTTCTGGCCTTGACGGCCGCCACTCGGAGGCGCTCAAGGCGACGATTAGAAACACATTTTTCATAATTCGTCGTTGAAGTCGGTCTGGTGACGTTGTCAACCCTCTCAAAGCACCCAAATTTCACAATGGGCCAGCCGCGCGTCGTGCCACTCCATGGCGACCGGCTACGGTGTAGTTCTGGCTAGCATAAAAGCCTGGGTGTGTCTCTTTATCGTTCCACAGCCGACGTGAGTAACGGCAAACTGCAGCGGGGATCGCACACTTCTTCGGTACTAAAGTAGTGTTAATCGTTCAGAAAAAAAGATGTACCTGTATAACAACAAGGATGATTGTGAAGAAGCAAGAAACTTTATCGCTCATAGAGATGCCGAAGCATACCAGAAATATTCCTCTTCTGTAACTTCGCCGGATGAATAATAATCTGCGAGTATTTTTCTATTGTACACAACTGCACATGTTTATCTCCAGCTGAAAATGAACATTGCAGTGTCTATCAGAAAACAAAAAGAAGGAGAAAATGCATAAAAAAAACATTTGTTTTTGCCAGTTTGGTACTGCTATGGTTGGCATTGACGCGGCCGATGAATCGATTAATTATTCGACTAAAAGGTAACGATTAATCGGGTTAGAAATTTTAATCGATGCCCAGTCCTATCGAATACGTGACTAAAAAACGTTTCAAACCGGAAAAAAAAACAAAAAAAAAAACGCCACTGTAAACATTAATGCAGCGTGGCTCGACTTCAGATGGTAAGGCTACTGGAACGGAAATGCGTGCATATTAGAGAGTTTTAGGAAACTGTTTTTTCGTATCCGATATGGTACGATAGGCTTTCTGGTACGAACTGCGCATGTGCGAATCTTCTGCGGTAGCACACATGCAGTTCGTACCGAAGGGGTCATCGCACCATATCAGATGTGCATTATCATCCTGGTTGTCTGCGTGCGGTAACATTCGGGGACGAACTTTGGTCTTCGGTCAAGAGATCTCACACCGAAACAGATTTTTTTCCGCGTTTAATTATGTATAGTATACTATTGTGAAGGCCACGTTGTCGACGGTCGCTTGTAGCTCGCTGAACTTTGCACAAGCAAAAAACCATTCCCGAAAAAAAAAGGATGTTATGTGAATTATACGGTGACATGAGTCTTTGACTGGTATGTTTACCACCCTAGCTCGTCCTCGCGTCGAAAGCGGTCCCGAACGGGTGACAAATTGCGTCACAGGAGCCATCATGTCATGCTGTCGGAGGTCGCGACCACCCTGTCGGTTGGTCCTAGAAATACCGGCGAAAAAGGCGAGCGAAAGCAAGGGTCGACGAGGCGCCCCCTTGTGCGGAGCACAAGTTCTGTCTGCTTCTTGCACACGGGTTGCGATGATGTCAGAACGCCGTGCTCTTATTGGCTGATTGAAAACAAAAAAGATAGTGGGTAGACCTCGAGGCATTTAGATTGAGACCTACCTACTATCCTTCCCATCAAAGCCAATCAGAGCTTGGCGTCATTTCGACGTCACAGCAACTCCTGCGGAAGAATTGCAGACGACTTGTTCTCCGCATAGACAAGTGTCTGCTTCGGTCTCCGTCGACTGCCTTGAGTTCAGAGCGACTTGCAGCGGAACAAGCGTCTGCGGCACTTCTTACGGCGTCACTGCGCGGAAATCGAGGGACGACTTTCGAGGACGCGGATAAGCCACACGATCCGGGGACGCACCGTTCCATAAAGCATCGTACGGTACGTCAAACAAACAGATATCTTTGAAGCATGCACGAGGCAATCATGCTGCGAATATGCTTGAGGCGCGCCCGCAGATACTTCTGCACTATCACCTGCAGCGAACACATTAGGGAGTTTTAAGGAACCGTTTTTGCAGATTCGACACGGCACGAACTGCGCACGTGCTGCCGCAAAAGACTCGCACATGCGCAGTTGGTACCGGAAGGACCCATCGTATACCGTATCGGGTGTGCCAAAACGGTTCCTTAAAACTCCCTATAGTGTGTTTTGTATACATATGATGTATGAGCTGTGTTACCGGTGTGACAGGATTTAGTCATACAAGGAACAAATCTGCACTCAGACACCGTCTGCAAACGCTTCTCTTTTTATGCACCGTCTCAATAGTGCATGGAAACATGCGGGAGTTATCCACTATTTGACAGGTGAAACTGCCATTCTGCAATCTGCTCTCTACATGCATCGCGTATTCATGAGAATGAAAATCCCGTCGCCCAGCTGCGACAGCGCCAAAAGTGCGTTCGTGTCTTCTATTTTTTGTCGGCCACTTTACGACATTTTGTCACGGAAAGGAGAGGCGTTGGGTTGGCGGTCCTCATGCGGCGCACCACCGCGTCCGCGGAGCACCGTTGGCGCTTTCTACCCTCATAATATTCTGTGGATTCAGGTAAGCCGACCCTGCAATAAAGTCTGGACTACAATCTTCTTTCGCGGGCACTTAAGGGGCCCTGCAATGGCTTTTTTACTAATTTTTAATTTTCACCAAACCTGAGCGCACTGAACGTAGTAACTGTAATGAAACTTTTCTTTTCTCAAATTTAGATTTATTTTAGAAGTTATAGGCAAATTAAAATTACAAAAACAAGCAAAAAATAACCTCCTTCATGACGTCCTTGGTTGCTTGGGTGGCCGTGAACTAGACGAGGGGTGGTGAGCTGAGCGAGCGCTCACGGCTGCCGTACTCCGTGTCGACGGCGCGAGAGAGCGCCACTAAAGCGTGTTCTGGATAGGCTGTATGTAGCGGGCAGCTAGAGCGGCTCTCATTGCATTTGCTGCGCGATTAAACACAAATTCGGCATGACACTTCATTGACCACAAACGACAGCAAACACGGGGTAAAGATCAGTTCAGAATGGGAGCCACTTCGCGCTGCCATACCGCGAAACGGCCAAACCGCAAGACAAAGCCGCTCACCGAAGGCCTTGGGAACGCTCAGAGCCGGCCGGGTTCTTCGGTCCCTACGGCCGCAGCGCCGCCGCGTACATCCGGGACCTTTCCGTGTCGGCGCCTGATCCCACTACTCTTTTCTAGTAGGCGCCGCCTTTTCCACCGATTGGTGGCGGGTATGTCGACGGATCATTTCTTGTTTCCGTACTTTATAAACTGCATTTGTTTCTTTTCTGATCTCAAATACTGAACAAAAACTACTTTTATAAATAATTGAAACGGTTCGCGCCACTTATATTTTGTATTTCGACTAAAAGAAGCTTTTAGCGGTTCTGACCAGTAGTAAGCCCAGGACCTAAGACGTCACATTACGCGCGCTTTCGGTACCGCGGGTCGCCCCCGTCGGTGGAGGAGGTTTCCGCGTCGTCCGGTTAAAATATGACGCACTGATATTTAGTGACTCTCTCCGTGCCCGCTGGCTTGCCCGTACCCCAAGAGACGTGGAAACCGCAAAAAGGTAGACGCTTAATTATGATTGCAGGACCCCTTGAGTGACACCTTCAGAGCGAAATCTTTGGGAAAAAAATCGTCGAGTAAATACCCCCGTTTTTGCGGCACTTAAAATTCGTTTACGACGAATTCGTTGATGAATCATGGACTAAATACCCCTGCTTGTCGAGAACTGAAAAGACCTCAGAAGAATGACCGCATCTCCACGTGGTGAATGATGTTGATTGGGGCGAAGCTCTGGTGATGCTGATGATACTGATTTTATTGTTCATAGGTAGTGCTGATGGTGCTGATTTTTTTATTGCTCATGGGTAGTGCTGAGTTCCGGGTTGCGTTTCGACTTCATTATTACTGCTTTATGGTCGGTGAAATGCAGAGCCAGTGGTTCTTCTAGCGGATCAGCTTGGATCCGCTAGAAGCCGTGGAACGCATCTCCACAGTTTAAGTCAACGGTCCATGTCAGAAAGTGAATGTGTGGTATGGAACGTGGTTATATACGCGTTGAGCCAATGCATGCAAAGTTTAACGTGATTATATACGCATTTGACCGCAGCGCCCTCTCCTGTATAGACGTTGAGCGGCTACATACAACGTTTCATCCATGACAGAAACCCCAGCTCTTGAGTTACTACCACAGCTCAGAGCCCCCTACTCGTCCACGCAGTGGTTAAGGCGATGGACTAGAAATCCATTGGGGTCTCCCCGCACAGGTTCGAATCCTGTCCACTGCGCAAACATTTTTTTCTTTTTATGTGAGCACGGACGCCGGACGGACGCACGGACGGACGGACGGACAAGGCTAGACCCTATGGAGCTTCGCCCCTAAAACCTTCTGCGAAAAGTCGTTGGAAGAGTACACCTGTGTTAAGTTTGGGACAATGTTGAAATTGCTTAAAGGCTCTAATTAGTTATGTTCAAATTTAACTTCGTTTATTCTTGTGCTGACCATCATACTTGTAGGAACCGCTGTCCATGCAAATAGTAATATTTGTTTTGTTCGTTTTGGAGAGGTGATGAATGTGGCCTTCGCCGGCTCACTCGCGTCTCGTGGTGGACATGTCACTCCCCCCGGTGGGGCCTGTTCTTTTAGGTTGTTCTAAATATCTTTATTGAAGGAAAGGAGAGGAAGGGGGTGATGGTAGAAAGAATTAGAAGAGTTGAGTGGGTGTCTCTAGTCCGAGGCTCCAGTCGCCTAGAGTGCTGCCAAGGCTCTATTGATGAAGCGTCTTCTGCTTGCTCGAGTCCTCGCTTCGCAGCTGGGCTGCCCAATCCTCTTCCCTTGGGCCTTTGATGGGGATTAATCGGGAGTCTTCTTGCAGGCCAATACCAGGTGGTATACGCCCGCCTTTACCCATCCGCAAAAGGGACGCTTGGGGAGGGATGCGTCGCTGGGTGCCACAAGTTGAGCTTGTCGGTTGTTGTTAACGTGTTGGTCTGTAGTTTCCGTAGGACGAACTCTTCTTTCTTGCTGAGTCCTTGCAAGGTGTAGGAAATACCGTCTTCTTAATAGTCTGAGGGTCGACAAATACTTGTTGTTGGAACTCGGATGTCGTTGCCCCCTCCCGGTGCCTCTTCTCCCAACCTTTTGTGTCTTTGCTTAAGTTACAGGGTTGTCACCTCGTGTCCGTTGGAAATCTAAGTTGTACTAATGAAAGTGTGGGCTCATTAGTACACTGCTTATACAATACAAAGGACAGTCTGCATCCAGATTCGAACGCGAGCCGCCGCGAGATCCGTGCTTCGAATGCAGCATGGCAATGAGTTAAGGATACCTTTTTGGCACGCGGCATTCGAACCACGCGGATATTGCAGGTGACTCGTGTTTGCTGACTGTCTTTCGTATGATATATGAGCGGCGGGAACCCCGGCCATAGACGAGCTCGCTCTCAAGGCCTTTTGAGTGCCCGCGAACCAAAGATATTTTACTCCATTCCACATTAAAGGGGCTTTCATGCAGTAGGCTATTTTTACTGAACACGAATTTGCGCCAAACCTGAGCGCACTGAACGTAGTAACTTAATGACACTTTTCTTTTCTCGAATTTCGATTTATTTTAGAAGTTATAGGCAAATTAAAATTACAAAAACAAGCAAAAAATAACCTCCTTCATGACGTCCTTGGTTGCTTGAGTGGCCGTGAACTAGACGAGGGGTGGTGAGCTGAGCGAGCGCTCACGGCTGCCGTACTCCGTGTCGACGGCGCGAGAGGGCGCCACTAAAGCGTGTTCTGGATAGGCTGTATGTAGCGGGCAGCTAGAGCGGCTCTCATTGCATTTGCTGCGCGATTAAACACAAATTCGGCATGACACTTCGTTGGCCACAAACGACAGCAAACACGGGGTAAAGATCAGTTCAGAATGGGAGCCACTTCGCGCTGCCATACCGCGAAACAGCCAAACCGCAAGACAAAGCTGCTCACCGAAGGCCTTGGGAACGCTCAGAGCCGGCCGGGTCCTTCGGTCCCTACGGCCGCAGCGCCGCCGCGTACATCCGGGACCTTTCCGTGTCGGCGCCTGATCCCACTACTCCTTTCTAGTAGGCGCCGCCTTTTCCACCGATTGGTGGCGGGTATGTCGACGGATCATTTCTTGTTTCCGTACTTTATAAACTGCATTTGTTTCTTTTCTGATCTCAAATACTGAACAAAAACTACTTTTATAAATAATTGAAACGGTTCGCGCCACTTATATTTTGTATTTCGACTAAAAGAAGCTTTTAGCGGCTCTGACCAGTAGTAAGCCCAGGACCTAAGACGTCACATTACGCGCGCTTTCGGTACCGCGGGTCGCCCCCGTCGGTGGAGGAGGTTTCCGCGTCGTCCGGTTAAAATATGACGCACTGATATTTAGTGACTCTCTCCGTGCCCGCTGGCTTGCCCGAACCCCAAGAGACGTGGAAACCGCAAAAAAGGTAGACGCTTAATTATGATTGCCGGGCCCTTTAAGTCGGAACTCAGCCGATGCTACACGATCCGATGAAGCCAATCAAGCAGCGCCAAAAGTGCATCGTCACGGTTCTCATCGTTCGGGCTTTTGTTGTCATTAACGTAAACCTATCACCCCCTTCAGTAAAAACGCCATAATCCTGCGCTTTTGTTTTGTAGTGCCTCAATGGTTGCTTTTTTGATAATGGTGGCGCATGTTCTTTGGGGGCGACCTCTGCCGCCTTATATAGCGTTTCCCCGAATGCTTCTCATCCGTCACTTCTCGTCCGACGCGTCAGGGCTGCGTACAGAACAGCGACTGAGCAGCCGTCAGCGAGGTTGGTCACGCACTTATCAACTATTATAAATGATAAGCAGAATAATAAAAAAAAAACGCTGGGAGGCCGCGAGGTACACGTGCCCTCCTCGTCGACACCCAGTATACACGTTTGGTATTGCTATTTGGAATCACATGGCTAACCTGTACAGGCCGGGTGCGTTCCCCATGCTAACACGCAGCAGGCTTTATAAAAAAAAAAGAGGAAAATATTGGGAGCTCTTTACGCGAATGAAACCAACTGTATGTTTTTGCGAACGTCTTACGAAAGTGCCAGTATTTTTTCTTTTTATTGGGCCTAATATATTAGTTCTTTTAACAAATTTCCCAACTTTTTGAACAATGATTTGAGGCACAATACAGATATTTCACTCTCCTTTCGAAAGGCTGCCTGTTAAAACATAATGTTGGCTTCGTTCACGTAGAGCGCAACCGTTTTTCTTTTGAAGGTTGGTGCTTGGTTAATGGAGACACCGGTATAATCAAATCCGTTGGCGAAAGTTTAATCGTCTGGCAGTTCGTGGGGTAGTACTGCAGGTAATATTGCTCATAGCGGGTCGCAGTGAATAAATATGTTTTATAGCGTGTACGTCATCATCTTGTGTAATACCTCTGGATGTTTGGCCTTCCGTTGGTTACCAGCGAAACTGCAAATACGAGGATCGAAAAAAAAAGTTGCACAGATCATAGGAAGTCAACGTCAACAAAGATTTCCTTAATTTCTGGAACTCCCGCTGAGCGGGATGCCCCCCCCCCCCCCCCCCCCCCCCCCCGCAGGGAGTACGTCCAAGAACGTGCCTTATGTCGCCAGGACCAAGAACGTACAGAGCGCGACACTGTTGGCGCGAACAGGCGTGTCGCCGGTTTTTCCAGCTCTCAACGTGTTTGAAACCAAAGAGATGTCATCCAAGTTATTTTTGCTACGGAAAGAGCTCATTTGGTTCTGTAGTGGCAAGCGAAAACGATATCGGACTCGCTAACACTAGTAAGAAGTAAGATACGAAAAATGCGCCGATGTCGTGTTCGCGCTTAAAGGGGCGGTGCAACAATTTTATGATTAAAAGAATTTGCATCTTGTCATTTTCACGTTGTTTATCATGTCCCAGAGGATAGAAAAAACACCTCCTTCATTAAAAAATCAGACATGTACAAATTACTCAAAAAAGGTAGTTAAGTTAAGTTACTAGGTATTGACTCCAAAAGTAATTGGAGTAGAGTAGAAATTACGCATTCGTAATTGTAATTGAGTAAACTACTAACTACTGTAAAAAGTAGCGAGTTACTTTGAAGTTACTTTCAAGTTACTTTTGTATTTTGTGGTAGCAAAATGAACAGCAGTTTTGATCAGTAAAACCCCGCGAGCCTAAAATAAATGCAGTAATTTTATGGCTTGCGTTTTCACCAAAATAGTTTAATCGCTCGCTGAAGCAATTGACTTTCAAAGTCCTTATCGGAGAGTTTTCCCATTTTCCTCCTAGAGATGTTCCCAGCCAAGCTAAAAAGACGTTCCACCGACGCGCTGGATGGAACGGCAGCGCTGAATTTCAGAAACAAGCTGTGCAGGGTCAGGAAAGCGAGTGTGAGCATCTTCGGTGTCCATGACGAAACATGTGAGGTTTGCCTCGGCTAGAGGGGTCTTTTATAAAAAAAATGATAAAGGACTCTCCTCTTTTATTCTACTTTCTTCGGCAAGTTCAGATTGTTATGATTGGCCCCTCTTTATTCCCACGACGTTCGGAGAGTACGCTGAGCGAGTGCACCTGACCGTCAAGGGTTGAGGTCTCGCGCCGCGAACGATGAGATCACCCGGACGACTGCGCGTTTAGTTGCGGTGCTAGTGGTACGCTACTGAAGAAAAAATATTTTTGGTTGAACAAAAGATGAAACGAAGTATACTTTGCCGCTGACGCCGGGCCCAACAAAAGGATTTCCCAAGGGTGACTCGCAATCTTTGCCGGCCTCTACGGTATCGGAAGGACGCGGAGGATTACGTGAACAAGCATCGTCGCTCGTACAGTTGTAGCTTGAAGCGGGAAGTTGCTCCCGTGAACGGATTATCCGTGTCGGCGTTTGTGGGCGCGAATGTCCGGCTTTGCAAGGGAGTATGCGCTGACGACGAGGCGACCATGGGAACAGGTGCCCAGCTGCAAGGTCATTCCAGTGGCGCCTACCCGTGGGACCCCCAAACCGCTTGAGTCAGAACTCACTAAAGGCAGACATGAAAACAACAACAACCCTCGGAGTGTCCCCGTCTTTCACGGTTGTAGCTGGAGGTGCGGCGCCTGTGTGCATTACCGGATTAGGTCAATACCCGACCAAGGCTTGTTAAGCATCTGTTCCTGCGTTCGTGCGCGGCGGTGTTCTGTTTCGCTGCTCGTCGCCACCTTGGCCCAAGGACGCTTGTGGGAACGGAATGTGGAGAGCCCCTTGCTCGGAAATGTCACTTCATCTGCCGGCGTTTTATTTCTGCGCTCAAACTTTTGTGGTGAGCAAAATTAGCACTAGATTTCGAAAGTAGTTAGTAACTTGAGTAGAAGTTACCTAAAAATGTAGTTAAGTTAAACTACTAATTACCCAAATAAATGTGTAATTGAAAGTTACCAAGTTACTCGAAAAAGTAGTTAAACTACAGTAGTTTGAGTAGAGTAGTTGAACTACGTCAAGTCTGTTAAAAATGTCACGATTCCGCTGCATAATCGCAAAGCAAAGGTCGAGCTTTTTCCCCCACCTGCAACCCCAAGTGGCGGCCGAAGGAACTACGGCAAAAAGATTACGTGACCTCGCTCGGCTCTAAGCTGCAGCCTAACGCCCGCTAATGTCAGCGGAGGGAGGGAGAGGAAGCGTCCTCCGAGATAGCACACGGGAAGCTACACGGCACTCCGAATGACGTCACTGGGAGTGCGACCAGGTGTGACCCTGAAGGCTGGGAGTGAGTTGAGGGGTGCCCGAAATGCCAATATTTATCTTTTTTTTTTACGCAACAACTAGGACACGCAGGCGAAATCGGTTTTCTGTTCTTTACTTCAGAAGTGTCAGACGGCAACTTCCACAAATTTTTGACCGAAGTCTGGAAATCGTTGCACCCCCCTTTAACAGTGTCGCGATGCGTAGCTTATGTATCCTACCAGCGCGCTCCAGTGCGTCGACTCCCAAAGTTGTCCGGCTTTTATTACAACTGCTAGTTATTAAATAATTATGTTAACAAGCAAATCTGGCTGCCAGGGGTGCAGCCAGGGTGAGAGGGGGCCTTATGGGGCTTCAGCTCCCCCCCTCCCCGAAAAAATTCCTGGCTACGCCACTGCTGGCTGCGTTCGGCCATGGAGATCTGTGGCATACGCGCTGTCTTAACCTCGAACCGCGCACCGCGGTCAGGCGGGCCTACTCTCCAGCCAGGACGTTCGCTGCTGATCGAACAATGTTGCCAAGCGTCTCTTGCCGAAGCATACACCACTGAGCGCAAGAATAAATTAAAAATATATATATTTATAAAACATGCAGGTGTTCTCTTCGACTGCAAAAAGCACAAACAATTAAATAAAATACGTAAACCAGCGCCAGAAGCCGCATGGCCATTGCATCAACGATGGCTGCGCTCGCGGCAGCTCTGGCTTCCACGACGTGCTGGAACAGAGGCTGCGATCGTTAAAAAGTCAGCTCCAACCCTTAAACATGACCCGTCCTACAATATTTGATGCTACGAATCTGAGTGGATACCTCCTCCTGCGTTCCGAAACAGTAAGTGTGTCGCTAATCCTGGCCGTCGGCGACACAGCAGACGCCGCCATCTTGTCATCGCGCACCCCAGTGACGTGCCCCTGGCGCACCCCAGCATGGCGGAAACGTTAGGCGGCGCCAGCATCGCCCAAAATGGCGGCGCACAGGAGCCCTTCTTGCAAACGTGTATACCGCCAAGTGGGGGAGCTCAATGGCGGCTCCGCTAGCGGGTAACAAAGTTGTCCCCACTCTGGGATGACGTCAACATGGAGGTTTTCAAGTTTGGCTCGACAGGGTAGCGCCATCTTATGCGGAATTTTCGCAACTTTGGAGTATCACACGGCCGCAATCATTGGGCCCGATCTCGAACTCGAATGACCCACTGCTCTGCCAGGTTGTGTCGCAGCGCTCGTGTCGAAGGGTTCAGTGGCATGTACAGCCCACAGCTGCCATTTTGGACCACCTTCAGCGCTGGCTAGCAGTCGACAGCAGCGCCTCCTGTCCATTGCCTTGGGGCTATACAAAACGTGACAGGGACACGTTCCACTGCAACCGACTAGCGACCCCGCTGAATTAGTCCTATAGACCTTTTTCGTGTACTCTCGTTCCCAGCCACTTCATAGGCGTATCCCGTATGGGCGACGAAAAAATTGCACCATCTTCCCGAGGGGAACCATAGGGTGATGGGGAGCATCGCGGATCGTAATTAATTTATTCCCTTCTTGACTGATTTCTTTTGGCCGGCCGGATTTGGGCTGCGGCGGACGCGAGCAGCCGAGAAACGCTAGCAGACGACAGCCGCAGAGTTGCGGGAAAGCCCACCCCACTTGAAAGCCCTGGCGTGGCGTTGCGACCCGCGCGCCCAAACCTATCCTCCTTTCACTCCTCCGGGGAACGCGCGAAGCGCGCTACTTGAAGGAGAGGAGACTAGAGGAGAGAGTTGCGCATGCGCGCGCGGTGTGAGTGGAAGCGAACGCACGCGAAGTGCACGCAGCTGGTAGAGAGAGAAAGCGGAGAAAGTCAACGCGCAGCTGTTGGAGAGAGGGAAGGAGGAGAGTTGCGCATGCGTAGTGTGAGTGCGGACTACGACGCCGACGCCGACGCCGCAGGACATAGACCCGAGCAAGAGATGCTCCGCATCTAAAAAAA
>JAZHYW010000604.1:0-27792 GCA_037355805.1 Ixodes ricinus | reverse complement strand
CAGCTGATTTTGCGATGCTATTCGGTTCTTATTTTAACTTATTAAATATGACGTCTCATGTCTCGATTTTCGAGCCATGTATGGTTTATAGTTCACTATCTTTCTCTATTTTTGTGTATAATTTATTTGTATCCATCAATGTACCAGCACAAAGACCTCAGGGATGTTACCGGCAACTGTATAATAAAGCGTAATTAGTTAATTGATTGTTTAATTTAATATTATAATGACTGATTGATTGATTGATTCATTGATTGATTGATTGATTGGTAGATTGAATGACAATTTCGAATTGTGTGTCAATGTATTTCATTTCCCAGAGTTGTCTCGCTGCAGTGGAGGCGATTGAATAAGCAGATTAAATGTTAAACGCCGACGTGCCAATAAAGTTCTTACCGTCTTCTTCGTTCTTTATTAGTCTCATAGCTTCTTCTTTCTTCTCATCATATACTTCATTTCCCCCTCTCTTTAAAAAATGTACGCATCATCATAAAAGGAAATAAGAAGTATTGAAATGAACGAACTCAATCATTCCTGAGTGCAATGATTATGGCGCAGTGTCCCCGAATCTATCTGGAGGTCTTCGCTATCTGCAGCTCCGACGAAAGGGCTTCGTTTGCTCCGTTTAAGGTCCTTACTGGTCAACATCTGGTGCATTTGTCATCACCTGTTCTCCCGCCAAGGAAACATTGTCCGGCTGGAATGTATCATCTGCTCGGAATTACAAAATCGCTGGTGACAGACCGTTTTGTTCCTCGGAAGTAATATGTGGCAGGACTTCCAATGGAAGTTTGGAGAGCTTACTGGCTTTCTAAACTTTCAAATCATTGAGTAGGAAGGCATTTGGTCCTCGATGAATAAATTTTTCCCTTGGTTTAGAATATCGTAAGTTACCTTTAGTGTGATGTCCTGGCAGTTTTAAACGCACAAAATCACCTGGTTGAAAGGCCGGCATGCGTGCCCCCTCTTGTCGTCCCTCTTGTCGTACTTAAGTGAGGCACGTTGCTGTTTTTCCTCTTGTTCTCTCAGATCACTTATTGCTGCAATCGAATTGGTGGAGAAGTTTTTTGATCGACATCCAACAATATTGAGCTCCGTTCGGGAGTTTCTGTTGTGCAACAAATATACATGTGATACACAAGTGGTTGAATAAGGTGTTGCACGGTGCGTTCCGATGCATTCAGTTAGCGCTTCCTCTAGGTTTTGTTGCAGAAGGAGTTCCAGCTGGTAAATCCTTTTATAACTTGGTTGAATCTTTCAATCAAACCGTTTGTCTGCGGGTAGTATTCGCATGAAAAACTGACAAATACCACGTTCCGTAAGAAATCCTCCAGCACTTGCCTAGCAAATGGGCTTCCGTGATCGGAAACGACCTCAGTCGGACACCCTTCACGGCCGAAGAGAGTCAACAGGAATATCATCACTGTGTCAAAACTTACCGTATTGGCAAAAGCAATTTCATTCCAGCGTCTGAAATAATCAGTGTTTGGTAAAGTACATCTAAAAAGTACTTCAAGTAAAGTACAAAGTAAATGAGACGTGATGTACTTTAAGTAAAGTAGTAAGTACACTGGGTGCAATGTACTTGAAGTTAAGTACTGTAATTACAATGTACTTTCAAAGTAAAGTACAAGTATTTTAACACAATCTTTCATGATGCCCTTTCAATCCCCTATATAGTGATTTTTTAACTGGTATGCATTGCGCTGGGCCCAGAGGTAATCAAGGGTGCATGGACAATTTTCAAAAACAGCGGCTAATATTTGATAAAGTCAAGTGGCCACAGAGTAGTTATTTTAAGGAATGGAACCAAATTCAGAAGTCCATCTTCTGAATTTGGCGCCTACACTCGATTGTTACCCTCAAGGGGGCTACATGTACACGGAGAGAACATAACGTCAGCCCCATAGCTTCCGAAAGCAATCTTCTCATAGAGAAGTGTCCTCTCCTTAATGAAAAAAAACAGTGAGTGTGCAAGCGCGCTGGTGATGATTAGTCATAACGTGACGCCTGAGATTAGAGTGCGAAAAAAATTGAGCAACTTTCAAATAGAAGGAAAAGACAAAAGATAATGTCTCCAAACATTGAGACGTTCTCCTCTGTTGTCTTTTACTTAGTCTTGAAAATTTCATTGTTCCGCACCGCAGTCTCACTTGCTACATCATGATTAATTTCGCTCCCCTAATATTTTGAACCTCCTCGCTTGCGTAGACCGACCGAGAAGTGGCGGCAGTTCAAAAAGCTACGGGAA
The DNA here is from genome assembly GCA_037355805.1 of Ixodes ricinus. Lineage (NCBI taxonomy): Eukaryota > Metazoa > Arthropoda > Arachnida > Ixodida > Ixodidae > Ixodes > Ixodes ricinus. The sequence goes on along the minus strand of JAZHYW010000604.1, from coordinate 25,541 downwards.
AGCCGCTACCAGAACAAAATGGAGCGATGCCTCGTCTGCTCACGTTTCTGGCAAGAGTTAAATGTCCCTCCCAGTTTTTCTTCGGAGTTCACAACGCATCATTTCGTGATACAAATTTAACAAAACCAAATTTGGGGAATGTACTTTGAAGTCGGAAATTGTACTTTCCTCGGAAAGTACTAGCAAAAAATACATTAATTAAAGTAGAAGTACATACTCGGAGAATGTACTTCAAGTATAGTACAAGTTTCCTAAACCTACTGAAGTAGAACTTTATTCACAATGTAGTAAAAGTACTTCCCAACACTGGAAATAATACATGTCGGTTATAACAAACGATGTCGCTGTGTCGTTTTCTTGATTGGGCCAACAATGTCAATACCAATTTTCTCCCAGGGATGCGCGGGGAGTGGTATGGGATGCAGAGGAGCAGGAAATGTCTCTGCAGACTTGTCAGCTGTCTGGGACGTCAGACAACATCGATCTGGGTGTTCCACTTTGGCATCAATGACTGGCCGCCACTACTATTGTCTCATACTTTGTTTTGTTCGTACTATGCCCAAGTCCGACTCGTGACTCAGGGCGATGGCCTTGATGGTCATCGTAGATGGGACGATAATCCGTTCTCCTCGTAGAAGTAAACCATCTGCCTCCGACAGCTCAGATTGCACTTGGTAGTATGGTAAGAATTTTGTACCTAGTTTAACTTTCAATGCCCATGAAGTACAAACAAAATGCCTGACATTCTGAAGCACCGCATCTGTAGATGTTACAATCTGGATGTCCTCCTGGGAGATAGGATGTTGAGTCATGGCCGAAATAACATCCTCATCCAGGATATCAGGTGATGGGGCAGGTAATGGTAGTCGGGAAAGACCGTCTGCGATTACGTTGCTCTCACCCTTCTTGTAGCACAAACAGAGTTGTAGCTCAGTAGACGAGCTGTCCATCCAGCGATTCTGAGGGGACGGTGACCCGTGGTTTGAGAACTCAATAACGTGGCAAGTGCTTGATGGTTCGTGTAGATGGTGAATGATTTTCCCCATAGGTACTCATGTCAATGTTCTAGTGCCCAAACAGATAAGAGGGCTTCTCGCTCTACACCAGAGTATTAGCGTTATGCAGTTGAAATTGTTCGTTAAAGCAAATGAAACGGTTTGCTGCTGAGCCCACAGGCATGCCTGACACCTCTTTGGAAACTGCTGCTTTTGATACTATGTGGTGATATATAGCCCAATCCCTGTCCGATGACCAAGGTCTAAAACGAAGAACTTTTACTAAGTATTCATGCAATTGCAAAAAAAAAATATATAAACTCGTCAATAATAAGTAACGTTAAAAAAACTCGACGAGAAGCAGGCGCAGACGGACAAAGTTGTAACAAGTTTAGCTGCGCGAGTCGCAGACTTAGAGGCAGATATGACTATGGTAAAATCAAGTCATATTTGGGTTTACAGGGAGGACGCCTACGCTGCAAAAACAGAGTCTCATCTGAAGAAAATTAAAAACACGCTGTGACGACGCAGAGAGACGAACATGGCGGTCTAACTTACTATTTTATGGTCTGGACGATAAGCAATCAGAAACGGTTTGAGTCACAGCAGATTATCTGAACTATGTGCGCAGAAAACCTTGGCATTGTGCAAGACGACTTCGCCTTCGATAAAGCACATCGTCTTGGCCGATTTGCCCCCAACAAACATAAGCCAATTATATCAAAGTTTGTTTTTCTAACATAAACAGGTCATTCTTTTCGCCGGCGTTAAACTGATGGGCAATAATCTATCTGTTGGTGAAGATTTTCTGGTAAAGATAAGAACTGCCAGGAGGGAACTGCTCGCGTATGTGAAACCCAAAAACTGTCGATTTTAGCTCCGATATGATAAGCTCTACGTAGATAACACCTGTTTTGTTCATGATCACGCTAACTATTGTGTAAGTGCCAAGGACAAATAAAAACCGAAGAATAAAATAAATGTTTCTTCCACCTCGGCTTCCTCGTCATCAAGTCATCAAAATGAACCGAAGATGCGTTCTACCCTTACTCTGTTCTATTAACGAAAATAAGAAGTGTGCTTCCTAAACACGATGCTTTGTGTTCTCCAATGAACTCAACACAAGCTGACATAGTTATTTAGCGGAAACGTGACTCACCCCTGAGAGTCACGACTCTCAGTTTTTCCCCTCGTGTATGAATTACAGTTTGTATAGATATCATAGATTGTGCAAGCGGGGCAGGAGAGTACTGATTGCTGTGAACAACCGCCTGACGGTATCACGTGTGACTACTTCACCAGGCTTAGAAATAATTTAGTTATTTCTTTCATCGCCTTTTTTTAAACAGTCATTGACCTCTGCTACAGACCACCTGACAGAAGACTTAGGAAGTAATCCGTTACTTTTTAAAGTAATCTTGTAATTGTCACGTTACATTTTTTGGCAGTAATTTGTAATGTAACTTCATTAAAAACATTGCTAAAGGATTACTTTAATTACTCGAGCAATATAAGAAGTCAATTCAGCAGCATAGATAGCAAGTTCAACAAATAGGAAACATCGTGAATAGGAAAAAAAACTTGAATGAAAACACCATTTCCTTTATGACCGGTCACTAGAACCACTAAGAAATACATTCAAGGCATTTACGAATATGCGAAAACATAGATCAAGAATTTGGCGCCGAGTAAGCGTTGCCTTCTTGATCTCCTACGGGAGATAGACGCTGCTACAGAGCCTGCGCACCACTAAGAAAAACATTCAAGGCATTTACGAATATGCGAAAACATAGATCAAGAATTTGGCGCCGAGTAAGCATTGCCTTCTTGATCTCCTACCGGAGATAGACGCTGCTACAGAGCCTGCGCACCACCAAGAAAAACATTCAAGGCATTTACGAATATGCGAAAACATAGATCAAGAATTTGGCGCCGAGTAAGCATTGCCTTCTTGATCTCCTACCGGAGATAGACGCTGCTACAGAGCCCGCGCACCACCTAAGAAAAACATTCAAGGCATTTACGAATATGCGAAAACATAGATCAAGAATTTAGCGCCGAGTAAGCGTTGCCTTCTTGATCTCCTACCGGAGGTAGACGCTGCTACAGAGCCCTCGCACCACTAAGAAAAACATTCAAGGCATTTACGAATATGCGAAAACATAGATCAAGAATTCAGCGCCGAGTAAGCGTTGCATTCTTCATCTCCTACCGGAGATAGACGCTGCTACAGAGCCCGCGCACCACTAGCTTGGACTCCAGAATTCCAGGGATTATTTCAGTCTCCTTAAACTCGCGGGATGGCTTTTATGATTACGCTTTCGCTGCCTTGTAAGCTTACAGGTCCTCAGAATGCACCTACACGCTTTCTCTTCAATACAATATTTTATTTTTACAAGGACTACCATAATGCGGGCGTTTGAGAAATGGAAAGCAGTGTAGCAGAACATTTCTGAAAACATCGAAACTCTTTATATTGTTTTCTTGATAAGCTTACGGGAAAATTATCGTGAAAGTAAGTTTTAACGTGACCAGTAAAGTAATCCGTTACTTTTCAGCAAAAGTAATTTGTACCTGTAATTCATTACATTTGAGGCTCGCTAATTAATTATATTAATCCATTACATATTTCAAGTAACAGGCACAAGGCTACGGGCGGCGCGTAAGCGCGCCGTCTGTGGCCTTTGGTCTAAGAGCACTTTATTTTTTAAGCCGCAATCTCTAAAGATTTTTGGACACCGTGAGTATTTTAGTCGTCAGCTTCGTCTTCCTTTTTTCTATCGGAGTTTCTATGCAAGTATTCGCAGGGCTTAATCGTTTAAAAAAATATTTTACGGGTGCAGTTTAAAGCTTAGTATCCTTAGCAATTCATTTTTAAACACTGTATTGGAGTACCCTAGCTATAGCATATGTGTTTGCGGGTTTTCATTATGCATGTTTTAAAAACATTCTTGGGTTCTTCTTCCTATTTCTCTTTATCAATTGTCAGTTGTTAGTCAGCGCTCTATCTTGTCTCTTTCGTCTATTCTTCCTTCTCGTATTGGCGCGTTTAATTCCACATAATGATGAACCAACTAGGCCACCAGATCATCGTGGGCACAAGTCTGTCTGACCGTAATAATGCCTTTGTGGCTTAATTACAAGATTGTCTCATTGATATATCCTTAAAATTCCCCGAAGCAAAGCTTACACTTTTAGATTTTAACTACCCCTCAATTGACTAGAACAAGTAAATAGCAAATGATAATAAATCAAAATATTTCATCAATATGTGCTGGGATTGTAACTTTACATTACTCATTACCCGTCCAGCTTGAATCACTAATAACAGTAGCAACATACTTGATTTTGCGTAAATACGGATCCCAATAAGATTATCAACCTTTCACTACTACCTGTGCTCAGCGACCACCTCATTGAATACTTTAGCTTTTGTTTCCTATTCAGCGCAAATGTATTCTTCACGAGTAAAGAAAAGAGTAAACAAAGCCGGCTACATTTCTATTAACACTAAACTAGAAGCATTTATGTGTATTTAAGGGAGGCGTTTTATAGCTACACAACTGGTGAAAACTGGTTCCGTTTTAAAAATAGATTATCATTCCTCGCCAATAAATACGTGCCACTTGTGAATATCAAAACAGATAGTGGCAAACCCTCGTATACTAAACGAACCAAGTGACTAGGCAATAAAACAAAATATTATTCGAGCGTGCTAAACAGAAACCCTTAAACATAGAGGCGCAAAATAAATATGAAGAATGCGAAAAATTATATGGCCACGACATTACCAAAGGCAAATCAAAATTTTACGGTACCGACTTATTACAAGTATTGGCCGACAAACCCAAACAGTTCTGGAACGTAATCAATCCGAAGCCGTTCACCCCTCTTGCACTAACCGATGATGAATGTCTAGTTCTCTCCAACGACGAGGGTGCTGATTTCATAAACAAGTATTTCGGTACAGTGTTCCCCAGCGAAATCTTAACAACATTACGGAGCTTCCTGCCCTTACTCATCCGCCTATGGAAAACATTAGCATCGACTATTCTGGGGTTATCAACGCCATTGAAACTCAGAAACTTTCCTGGAGTTCTGGCGATAACCTAATCAACTCAAATATATTAAAAATACGAAGCACGCATCATGTGTGATTTTAAGCGTCATTTTTCGAGAACTCTCTTTCGGCAGGTAATGTCCCTCATGACTGGGAAGTTTGCCGTGACATCCCCATACATAAGTTCGGAAACCGAAATTCGCCTGTCAATTCTCGCCCTATATCACTAGCCAGCATTCCTTCAAAAATCTTGGAACATATAATATTTCTTTAAGATTGTACGATATATCGAATATAATAACCTTCTTACCATAAACCAACACAGATTCAAGAAAAAATTATAATTAGAAACCGAACTCCTCGAATTTGTACATAATATTCATTCTAATTTGGAATATAAACAACAAACTGACGCTCTCCACCTTGATTTTTCGAAGGCCTTCGACAGAGTACCTCATATCCACCTTATAATAAAGTTCACGAGTTAAAATTGACCGGCTCGTCATTACTTGGATTTCTCAATTTCTTTCTGATCGCTGTCAATATACCGTTGTTAATAACTCATGTATCATCCAAAACGAGCTTAACATCTGACGTTCCTCAAGGCAGCGTGGTCGGACGACTTCTTTCTTTAACCTACATCAATGACCTCCCTCTTTGTGTTTCTTCCACAATTCGCCTTTTCGCACACATCTGCGTAATCTACCGTGCTACCTCGTGCACTAACTACAACTCGTCCCTTTCCAAGGCATGTAGCCAGGGGGGGGGGGCCCAGGCGGGCCCTCCCCGAAATCTTCCATTTTGCTGGGACCTCCTCTCTTCCTCCCCCTCATACAGCATTTTGTCATGGGCGCCCCCCCCCCCCTGATCAAAATCCTGTCTACGTGCCCGCCCTTCCCACTGACTTGTCACCTATTGCCCAATGGTGTGATAATTGGCAGACATCACTGAACCCAGATAAATGCAAAGTACTCACCTTTTCTCGCCTTTCGTCACCGTCTACTTATAACTAGAGAATTAACGATACTATACTCGATTCATACTCATCTTATAAATACCTTGGTCCTCATATAGCAACCGATCAATATGAATCACCCACGTCAATCACATTGTTGCCGAGGTGAACAGCACACCCGTTTTCTGGAACGGAATTTAAGACGCCCCCTCCCCTAAATTAAAACAAATGGCATATCTAAAATTAGTACGCCCAACGCTAAAATATGTTGCATCCATATGGTCTCCGTGGCGAAATAATTTGAAACATGTACTAGAAAGTATCCAAAAAAGGTCGTTACGATATATTTATTTCGATTACATTTTTACACAGGTGTGTCTGCACTGTGTTAACGAGCAAACCTCTCTGAACCCGCTTTAAGGCGAAAAACATTTCGTTTGACATTTTTTTACAAGATATACCACCACAACCCAACAATTGGAAAAAAACTATTTCGTCCTCCCACTTCAGTATTTGTTTCCGAAATTAGATAACAGCCGTGAAATGCAACCCATTTATGCATGCACAACTTTCTACACTAACTCTTCCAGACTTCTCAAAATAATTGAATGGAACGCGTTGGCCAACAAAATAGTCGCAGCTAACATTATAGACGAGAGAGAGAGAAGGGTTTATTAAGGAAGGACAGAGAGGTTAACCTGAACGTAGGTTCTGGTTGGCTACTCTGTACTGGGGAGAAGGGGAGGGAGAAGAAAAGGTATGACGATGAGGAAGAAAGATGAGGTGAAGTTGTCAATGAGGGTGAGCAATGGTATAAATGTTCAAAATCTCACAGGCATTTTTAAGCCCCCTACAAAGTGCCCGATAATTCCGTGTTCGTGAGGAACACTACCAAGGCCTTCGTGGCCTTCATAAATTGGTCAGTTGTGTCCCAGGCACCAAGCACTTTTGATGAGGAGAAAGGCCGCGAGTCCAACGCCATTAATGTCTGTTGCAGCACTTGTCGATCCTCGTTGAATTTATCGCATTCACACAGGATATGTTGAATCGTCCCTTCAACTTCGCAGCTTGCACAGTTCGCGGAATCTCTTCTTTGAATCCGACAAAGGAACTGCGGTGTATATGCCACACCAAGCCTTAGTCGGTGCAGGACCGCCTCTAGCTGTCTTGAAAGTCCAGATGGAACGCGGAATGCGAGTTGAGGATCAAGGGAGTATAGCCTGGGATGGTGGTAATGTGGATTCATCCAGTAGTTTTGTGAAATTCCTTTTGCCACGTCTTGAACCAGAATTTTCGTGTCACACCTGGAGTAGGGTATGCCAATTTTCTTGCCGTTACTGAGTGATTTTGCTGCACTATCTGCTGTCTCATTGCCGGCGACACCACAATGACCTGGTATCCACTGAAGAATTATGTGATGACCCTGCTGGAGAGCCCGGTGGCAGGTGCAGAAGATTTGGTATGCCAGAAAGTCGTACGCATTATTTTTCATAGGAGACTGGATTATTTGTAGCGCTGGTCTTGAGTCACTGAAGATGGTCCAGTTCTGGGGTGTTTGACATAGGATGTACCTTACTGCTTCTCGTATGGCCGCTAACTCAGATGCCGTTGATGTCGTTTTGTGTCCTATTTCGAAACTGGAGGAATGACTGTGGGTGGGTATTACAATCCCAGCTCCAGCTCGTTCCTCAGAAGAGGACCCGTCGGTGTACACATGTGTTGTCGAGCCGTACGTTTCATTTATGACCCTTAATGCCAGTTGTTTCAGTACAGGCAGTGGAGTTGATGACTTCTTATGAATGCCTTTGATGTACGGCACTACTTCTGGAGTCAAAAATGTCCATGGCGGTATGCTCTTAATAGATGGTCGAACGAAATTATCTAGAGTAGTATTGTGCTTTCTTATCGTCCTGGAGAAGCTGGACTTTGGTCTGTTTGTAGGTAACGTTGCTAAGTGATGGTGAGAATGTTGTGTGAGGTGTCTCAAGTGCAACCGCAGTGTCTCTTGTATCATGTATGCTTCAATTGGAAACCTGCGAGCCTCCGCAATTGTCCCGGGCGTGGAAGCAGAGCGGGGTAGCCCTAAACAGGTTCGTAGAGCTTGCGCCTGGATGCTTTGGAGGGCTCGTATATTGGTAATGCAGGTGTTGTTGAGGACCGGTAAGGTGTACCTCAGAAGTCCAAGGAAGAAGGCTTCGAACAGTCGCTGTAGGCAACCAACAGTTGCGCCCCATGTTGTGCCACTTATAAAACGCATGAAATGCACTATGGATGTAAGCTTCATTTTCAGTCGGGATACATGAGGCGTCCACGTTAAGCCTCGATCCAAAGTTATTCCTAGAAACGTATGCTTCCGGACGTACGGAATTTTTTCTCCACAGATAGTAATAGGGTATCGGTCCATTAACTTGCGAGAAAACGTAATCGCAGCTGATTTGGAAGTTGATATTTGAAGTCCACGTTCGATGAGGTATTTATGGGTAATTTTCAGAGCGCTTTGGAGTCTCGCCCGTATCTGAGGACGTGTGACACCGGTCGCCCAGATACAAATGTCATCAGCATAAATAGATGCATGTACCGTGGTTGGTAATTCGCGGATTAGATTTATCAAAACCATATTAAACAAAATTGGGCTTAATACCCCGCCTTGTGGTACGCCTTTTGTGAGGATGTGAGAACTTGTATTTCCGTCGTACGTTGACATATATATAGATCTTCCTGTGAGATAGCTCTCTAACCAGGAGAACATGCGGCCACCGATTCCAAGTTCCTCTACCGCCTTTAGAACGGCCTCATGGGTCACATTGTCGTATGCGCCCATGACATCAAGGAAGACGGCTGTAGTTATTCGTCGTTGCTTCTTGTTCTGTTCTACAAAGGTGACTAGGTCTATGACGTTGTCCAAAGAACTTCGTCCACGTCGAAATCCAGACATTACGTCCGGATACTGATCGGTATTTTCTAGGTACCATTCAAGGCGATAGTTTACCATTTTCTCCATTAGCTTCCCAATGCAGCTTGATAGAAGCTATTGGTCTATAAGATGATATGTCGTAAGGCGACTTTCCTGGTTTGAGAATGGGTATGATACGCCCATTCTTCCATACCGATGGTACCTGACCCGTTTCCCATGAATTGTTGAACAAATCAAGAAGTTGTTTTTGACCTCGTGGGCCTAGATTGGCAAGGGCGCTATACGTAACGTCGTCAGGTCCCGGAGTCGAGGTCCGCTTCACTGTAGCCAAAGCTGCCTGAAGTTCATCTGGCCGAAAGGAAAAATTCATTCGGTCGTCGGACGATGGTGGTGCGCTTGCTTGCATGGGGCCAAACGATACATTAGAACCCGCCTGCTGTTGGGTGAGACGACTGCAGAAGTTCTCGGCGACCTCCATCTCAGTCACGTTTAGGCGCAGAGATAAAGCACGGAACGGATATCGTTGCTGTTGAGGTGTCCGTTGTCCACGCGCCATACGCCAGACTCCCGTAAGAGGTTTCCTTGGATCTAACTTTGAGCAATTCGTCCTCCATTTGACCCTTCCTAGTTTCTGTAGATATCGACCTATTTTTTTCTGCGTGCGGCGAGATTCACGTAGATCCTTCATATCTTTGGTCCTTCGGTACCGTCTTTCCGAGCGACGACGCTTAGCACGTAGATGTTCATATTCCCCATCGATGGCAGTCCGGGTCGCAGGAAGATTGTAGCTTCTGGTTTCACTTTTGGTAGCAACAGCAACAGCAGCACTGAAGTCTTGAAGGTTAGTAGAAGACTCGCAGAAAGACTCCATTGATGTTTGGTAGGCTTGCCAATTTGTACGACGAATAGTGTGGCGAATTTTTCGGCTTGAAAATCCCTTCAGGATGGTGTAGGTTGGGATATGGTCACTCCCGCGTGTTTCTATATCAGTAAACCACAAGCTATAAGGCACCAGTTCTTGAGAGACGAACGTTAGGTCGAGGCAGCTACTGTACGTAGTGCCGCGTAGGTATGTGGGGCTACCATCGTTCAATATGTTTAGGCTGTGCAAGTCCAAAGAGTCTAAAATGTTTCTGCCTCGATTGTTTATGTGAGTACCTCCCCAAATGGGATGGTGAGCGTTGAAATCGCCCGATAGGATGTAAGGGGGAGCACAGTTGTTCATTACAGCTTCAAAGTGCGCGTCATCAAATTTTGCACGTGGTGATATGTACGCCGCTATGACTGAAAATGAGCGATTCCCGTTTCTTACTGTGGCAGATACGTATTCATTGTTTGGATGGGGTGTAATGAGATGATTGACATATGTAAGGTCCTTGCGTATAGCGAGCATAACTCGACTGGGTCCATTTGACCGCAGGGATGTGAAAATCTCGTACCCCGAGAGCCTGAAGTCTTTTGGAAGGTTTGGTTCACAAATTACAATTATAGGGAAGTGATGATGATGTGTGAATTGTCGAAAATCCGACATGTTTGACTGGAGTCCTCTTGCATTCCATTGGAATAGTGTTGAGTCACTAATTAGTTCTTCAATGGAGGCAGTGCACATCTTATTGCGCTGCAGTTGTTGATGTGTCCATGTTCTAGCTTATTAAATTAAGTAAAATTGGGAAAAAATATCCAATGCTTGCAGAGCAAGGTGAGCCGTTGGGGACGTGCACTGGATGAGATACTCTCGTATGCGTCTTTCTGCAATGATGATAATGGTTGACCAGATCCCAGATGTTGCTTCTGGCGAAGGAGGAGGGTCTTTTTCAGGTCTTGACTCTTGTTTTCTTGATAACGTTCCTACCAGCGCGTCTTTGTAAGGTTGTCTTTGAGGTATTTGCCCCCGGCCTTGACTATGATTCCGGGAGTCAGGAACATCAGTCGAGCATCCTTGTTGAGACGAGGCATTGTCCTTCATAGAAGTACTAGTCGTCTGTTGCTCATCGTAGCCAGTGGAGCCGGTGTTCGACTTAGTATGCTTATGGATTCGCGCGTCGCGTTGAGGATCTAGTAGGCCTGGTCTGTTTTGTTCAAGAGCACTGTCGACCGTGTCCTGGGCTGGTTTAGCGGGTGATGTGCTCCCAGCGACTTGTCTTTGGTGACGTATTTCCAACTCATGTTTCCATTTTGCACATTGATGTGATGTCGCTTCGTGTTCTTTACCACAGTTACAGCACCGAACAGTCGTTGCACCAGCGTCGCAGTCATTTCGCTGGTGTGGTCCGGCGCAACGTGAACACGTTGGAGAGTTACGGCAAGTGGACTTAACGTGCCCAAAATGACAGCATTGATGGCATTGAATTGGCTTTTCCAAAAATGGCTCTACCTTGTGACGTACTAGACCGAGGAGAACGTACTCAGGAAGTCTTGACGACGATACAGTTATGGCTACTGTGGTGGACGTACCCATTCGACGAACCGATGTAACAGATGCGTTGTTGTTGGCCTTTAGCTGTGCATGAATCTCGGCCTTGTCGATGTTGGTATCGACTCCTCTGATGATTCCAGTTGCCTGGTCTTGGGAACGGGGCTCAAAGGGTCTGACAGGGATACCCAACAGAGAGGTCACCTTTAGGAGAGATGACAGGCCGTCACTATTTCGTATATCGACAGATATCAAGTTGAGCCTGTAGTTCGGTCTGATCTGAATTATGGAGCCGGGTGCTTTCGACTCAAGCAGCTCTGACAGTCTTAGTTGGTTTAATTTGGTGATCACTTTTGTTTGGTCTACTGGCATAAAGATGACAGTAAGAGACGATTTCTTTGAGTCCACAGATATGATCGTACTGCTGCTCGAGGATAGTGACTTGGCCTCATGACATCGTTTCTTTGCTTTCTTGTATTTCACAAGAGTGAAACCTTCGTCATCTGTGGTGGAGCCATTTTCTGTGTCAGTACAATTAGGGAATTGTTGTCCAGGGGTCAGGGAGTCGATACACATTTTAGTTTCAGGCGTCAGAGATCCGTCCTCGTTTGTGTACTTGCCATTCAGTAACGCAGGTGGCTGAGATAGAGCTTGGAGTGTCGCAGGTGAAAGGACCAAGCCGCTGACAGATGCCGTTTGGTGATCGGGGGCGGTTGACCACCGTCCCCCGTGGCCATGGCGACGTTCAGGTCGATGGTGGGTGACCTCAGTACCGGTAGGTTCAATTGAAGAATAGTTAATCACCTAAATATTGGAGAGCGATGAGAATGTGCTTCGGCGTGGGAACACTTCGTCGTCTTTTTCCACATTAAAGACGAATTTAAAAGAAATAATATGGGAACTTTTAGAATCCACCATTTGATAGTATTTTTGATTATAAGTGTGTTTGAAATTTCTGTTATCTTTTTTTATGTTTTGGTGATTATTTTTGCTTTTGTGTTCATGAGTGTATATGCTTTTCTTTTTGACCTACAAATATGAGCTGCCCGTCTCTTGTATAATGCCCTGTTTTAGGGCATTCAAGGTACTAATAAATACATAAATATGAGCTAAAGATTTATCAAGAGAAAGGTTTTGAGTAACTATTTTAACTCGTTATTTCAGAGGTACCTAAATGAAAAAGCACCTACTATTTGAAACAAAATACTTTTAAAAATATAAAATTTGTTGCAATATTTTTTTTTCAAATAGGCAAAATCTAAGAAATTGCATATCGAGATACATTTTTCTGAATACAAAGGGTAGCTGAAATAGCAGCCGTGCTTTTTTTAAATCGACCGAAAAAGTCGGAAAACAATTTAGGGCGCAAACAAGCTGGTGAAGGTTTAAAATTTTAGACAAAACCAGGAGACTGGGGCAAGAAAGGACAACCCAACACGAAGTCTCAAACACAGCAAAAGCTGTGTTTGAGACTTCGTGTTGTATGCTCGTTCGCTGGTGGCGATTGGCGTCGCAACCGCTTGCACTATGTTTGTGTACAGTGCCAAACGGCGTCCTATCGTTTGAAGACCGGTGCCTTCACTCTGTTTCCACAGGAGTTTACTTCTTCTTTTTTTTTTACTTTTTTTTTCAGGTAAGTTTGCTCTTTGAAAATTTAGTAAAACAAATGCACACCTGTGGAAAATGTTTAACAAAATTGTAGCGCGATTGGTAAAGAAACCAATTTTTTGCGGTCGATTTAAAGAGCCTGGCCGCTTTTTGAGACATACTGTATAATTAGGCTTTGGGAGAATAACAAGCAATTGACAGCAATTTTGATACTATTTTTACTATAAAAAATAATACAGGAAACTCCACAGTGAGATAGGAGACGGAGGCAGAAAGCAATCCTGCCGTCTGGGAGTGGACGATATTTTTTAGCGGAAATGTAGGATGTCGCTCTTACTCAGAGGGAAAATTAATGTTATATTAATATTATTTTTTTTGATGGAGCATAGCGAGTTTAAGCTCGTGATATTGGAGGTTTGGGCCTCTTGATGTCAAAATGCAGTGTGCTGTATAGACCTGTTAGGATTTGCTAGTGATTTTGTACACTATATATATAATTAGTTACATTTTCTGTGGTCTTTGAATTTTTTTTAATTTCTACCAAGGCACGTTTTTTGGCGTCATTTACTTCAAGTGACCATAAATGAAAATAAGCATCAATATTTGATAAGCATTGACATGGAGTGGCTCTAAAATAATACAAGTGATTATTTTTTGATAATTATGCGATTTGTTTTTGTTTTTTACACTTATGAACAGCTTCAAGTAGCTTTTGTTTGCAATTAGACTATTCTTTGAGCAGATTGACCTTAAATTGCTGCCAATGGCTACTGATAAAATAATTGACAATTATCTATTTCGGTGTCTGTGAATGAGATTGGCTTCAGCTGGCTATTACTGGCAATCGGCCTCTAGTTTTATTGAGCGATTCCTGTTTTTGAACTGAAATAACTTCGCGTTGCTATTGTTGACTATTATAATCTATTTCTTACCAGATTGGCTTCAAATGGCTACTAATGGTTATTATTCAGTATAATAGCTATTATCTGCTTTTTGACGGTTTATGAATGAGAATGGATTCATGTGACTATAACTGGCCATAAAAGCACATATTTTTGATTAGATAGGCTTAAAATAGATAAAACTGGTGATTAGTGTTTAGCTAAGAATAATTATGACCGAGAACGTTTTATATTTACGAAATTGAATGACTTCAAGTGGTTATCGTTGGCTATTAGTATTTATTTTAGACCAAACTGACTTTAAATGGTTACTGACGGCTATCGATGAGATCAGTAATATACAATTTTGTGCTGCTTCGGTGCTTAAAATGGGTATGGCTTCAAGCGGCTATTATTGGCTACATGCATCCAGTTTTAGATAAATTTTATTAAAATGGTTACAAATGGCTAGTAGTCACTGTGTTGATAGTTGTTTGCGTTTTTTGTGTTCACTAATGATGGCTTTAAGTGGCTATTGTCATCTACTAGCATCTATTTCTGATCAGATTGACTTCAAGTGGCAAACAATGCCTCCTAGAAAATATAAACATCAATTCTGTGCTATTTCAGTGTTTATGTATGAGAATGTCTTCAAGTGGCTGTTATTGGCTATAAGCAGGTATTTTTATGAGATTGCAATAGAAATGGCTACAAATGGCTATTAGTAACAAGTATTGATAATTAGAAGGTATTTCTGTGTCACTACGTGGAACGACTTGAATTGAAAATTATTGTCTATTACCATTTCATATTTACTTATATAGGTTTCAAATAAGTACTAATGGCTATGCTAGGTATATTTAACAAACATGTTCCATTTCGAAGTTTAGGCATGACAATGGCCTCCAGTCGCTATTACTGGGCATTAGCATCAATCTTTTAATTATGTAGGTTTGAAACGAGTGCATATAGCTATTAGTGATTAATACTGATAAATATGTGATAATTTATTGTTTCAATATGGCAAGGCCTTTAGTGGCATATTATTGGTTGTTAGAGCCTAATCTTAACCATGTTGATTTCAAATGACAAGAAATGGCTATTGGTAAGCATTCTTAGGCAGTATCGTCAAATATGGCCACTAAAAGTCATATCGGAACATTTTAATCCAATTTTGTTCATAGCCAACAATTGCTGCTTGGAGCCATTTCTGCCATAAGTATCGAATAGAAGAACATTGCGGATAATAAGCGCCAAGGGCATTTTGTAACCTATTCAAGACACCCAGGTCAAGAAGAGATGCTTATGGACAATCATAGCCAGTTGAAGTCCGTCAAGAATTAAACTAACTGCGAAAACGCAAATAATTTTTGCATTTAGACATAACTAACCATTAAATGCCGATCTGGCAAGGAACAGGGTCAAACCGTACTTTAATTGCATTTAAAAAAATTCAAAATGGAATTTTTTTAAATATTTGTTACCAATAGCTAGATTGCAACAAGTTGAACCAAATTTGTTAAAAATAGATGTCATGACAGCGAAGCACATGACTGATATCCTTAATCTTCCGTACCGAATGATCCACTCCTCGTCAAAGATGGCACTTCGTCTGTGTACCTCGCCAATCCCATGTATTTTGGTTCAGTTTCCTGGATTTGTCTGAACGGTATTTGGTACCGTAATGCATGAAGTGCGACATACAGGTTGTTTCAAGAAAGGTGGACAAATTCGATATTGCGAAAACTACGCGTCGCAACAAAAAAGGCTTGTGTTGGTTTTAGTCTTAAGCCCGGGGCGTATTAAGGAAAGTTATTAAAGTCCGGGATAATTAAGTTTTTAAGTATTCTTGCGTAATTAACTTTTAATATTGTGGTGAAGGACATGGTTTCAATTAGAAAATCGGTCAGCATCATCAAAACAACACTAAATCAAGAAATTGCAGAAAGCGCGCGAAGCAGTTTATGGCTTTCTGAGAAACCGCACAAATTCGACGGGTTTTAAGTTTCGGTTTGCTATCCGAGCGCATCCCTGCCCCGACGTCACCGTGCCCCGTGAAGAAATAGTGACACTAGCCTTTGCTGCGCCGCTCGATGACAGCGCAGCAGAGGTTGGTTGCACTATTTCTCCACGAGGTGCGGTGCCACCGGGGATGAGATGCGCTCCGATAGCAAGCCGACACTTAAAACCCATCGAATTTGTGCGGCTTTTCAGAAAGCCGTAAAATGCTTCGCGTGCGTTCAGCAATTTCTTGATTTAGTGGGTTTTGATGATGCTGAGCAATTTTCTAATTGAAACCATGCCCTTAAACAAAATATAAAAAGTTAATTACGCAAAAATATTTAACAACTTAATTATCTTGAACTTTAGTAATTTTCCTAAACAGGCCCTGGGCCCAGGACCAAAAGGACTTAAATATTTTTTGTTGCGACGCGTAGTTTTCATGATATCAAATTTGTCCACCTTTTCGGAAAACACCCTGTGTATTAAGAAATCGTTTTAATTTGCTTAGAAGGCAATGTTGAGTGTTGCATAGTTGCACAGTGTTGACGTCACATGACCTATATATATATATATATATATATATATATATATATATATATACAGTGTGTTTCACGAAAGGTGGACAAACTCGATATTGCAAAAAATCCGCGTCGCAACAAAAAAAGGCGTGTGTCGTTTTGGTCCTGGGCCCGCGGCCTATTTAGGGAAAATATTAAAGTCGAAATAATTAGGTTGGTAATTATTTTTGCGTAATTAACTTTTTTAATGTTGTTTTTAAGGGCATGGTTTCAATTAGATAATTGCTCAGTATCATCGAAAAACACGAAACCAATAAATTGCAGAACGATAGAAGGCACGCGAAGGATTTTACGGCTTTCTGAAAAACCGCACAAATTCGACGGGTTTTAAGTTTCGGTTCGCTATCGGAGCGCATCTCGACCCCGGTGGCACCGTGCCCCGTGGAGAGATAGTGCAACCAGCCTCTGCTGCGTCGCGCGATGACAGCGCAGCAGAGGTTGGTTGCACTATCTCTCCACGGGGCGCGGTGCCGCCGGTGCCGAGATGCGCTCCGATAGCAAACCAAAACATAAAATACCCGCCGAAGTTGTGCGGTTTTTCAGAAAGCGGAAAAATGCTTCGCGTGCCTTCTATTGTTCTGCAATCTGTTGATTTCGTATTTTTCGATAATGCTGAGTATTTTCTAACCAAAAACTATGCCCTTAAAAACAATATTAAAAAGTTAATTACGCGAAAGTAATTAATTGAATTATCTTGAACTTTTTAAATTTTCCTAAATAGGCCCCTGGCCCAGGACCAAAACAAAAGAAGCCTTTTTTTCTTTGATGCGTAGTTTTCGTGTTGTGAATTGATGTGTGAACTAACGAACTAACCTAACGTTAGTTCACACATCAATTTCTCCCACAAATGTATGAGGAAAACTAATTTCGCGTATTGTTTACGTGACGCGATGCACGTGGCATCAGTTTTCCCACAACATTTAGCAGGGAAACTGAATTTATAAAGTGGTCTTGTAACACAAGCCACGACATAAATTCTCGCTAAAATTTAAACACGGAACTTCAATTGGTGTTTCACTCACGTGACGGGAAATTGTTCTATCAGTTTAGCGGGAAATGCAAGGAAGGAGGAACGAACGGACAGAATGTGGGACAAATCTTTTCGATCGGGGTTTTCGTTAAAAAGCATTGAAGGCTTCATTGTGTTATCAAACTTGTGCTGGGAGCATGATAAGTTAAAGCCCAATAAATCATCCTTAAATCCTAGGTCTAATCGCCGCCCCTCCTAGCTTTGACAATAACGGGTTCTGACTGCCTTATGGTCGTGCAATCGCATCTACATGATGCGCGCTGAAGGGGTATTCTGGCGTTTTCGTCTTCGCCATCGATTTGCCTCAAAATATGCTAAACACACCAAGAAGCATCTCCGAAATAGTATCCCAAATATTGTACAAAAATAATTTTTTTATGAAGTCCTTGAATTGATCATTTTCGTTCTCATGGTGCGTTTTCAAGCTGAGAGTCTATACATCAACCGTGAAAAAGTTGCGGCTGTGGCAGGATGGGGTTAACTCTTTGAACTGCGGAATTTGTTCCCAACCGATTATAAGAAGGTTAATCTTTTCAAGTGAATGCATTAGAAGCTCGCTCCAGCACCCACGCAGCAGCCTAAGACACGCTGTACATAGTCCAGTTTTTAGACGGATTGCTCGACTGGCAAGGCTTCCTATCACTGATGTTACAGCACTGAAAGCGCGCGTTTATTTGAATATTGGTTTCGGCTTCGCTTTTATATGACCATTGCGAAATAACTGTTTTGAATTTCGCGATACTAAATAGCATACCGGAAACAGTAAAAACACGGGATTCAATATATAAAGTTAGTTGGGGTATCTAAAACATTTCTGGATTACATTCTTAAAGATCACAAGGGAGCGGTCGCATTGCACTATCTAAATTGCCCTTCTACAACTTTGAGCTTGTTCGACCGGATCTTAAAAATTGATTCGCCCCGTGCAGTGCCAGCATTCACTTGTACCTTTCGTTGTTATCCGCGTCACTTTTATTATAGCAAATCGTTGCTATTTTCAAAGGAATCGCTTGGAGGTTATTTTGTTTACCCTGCTTTACTGTGGCGATTTGTGATATTAGAAAATGTAGTGTCCCTGACAAGTTATTTCACGAAGGGTGCCTGGATGTGACATTCCGGCGGCTGTCCGTCCCGCGCAGGGTGCGCAAAGCCGCCGACACCCAGGTGGTGCTGAACTGCGAGTGCATGTACAAAGAGTACCAACTGAAGCTCCGGTCAAGTGGTTCTGTTACATCAGCCTGGAGGCCGTGTACCAGTGGATCCCACAAGATGAAGACCCGGGAGGTTTTCGTCGTGCTCCAGGGCCGCTTCGACACTTCGTTCTCCGGGAACTCGAGGGACGACTACTCCCAGTACTAGGCCATCTGCATCCTCGCAGACACTAGGGAGCTAAACGGAAAGTACGCCTGCGTCGTTGCCTCTCTCGCGGGACAGGACGCCGGGCTCCAGGGTATGACCGTCTACTGTGTGGGGGATGTGGGTTTCTGAAACGCACTCAGAAACATCATAGATTATTTATTTACATATAACCACAATGTTTTCAGCTTTATCCTATTATCCGATGGTTTAATTTTTGTAGTTTACTATTCAACATGAGTTTGTTTCCATTCAGGCACTGTTATTGCGCATGACCAATCACTTGACGTTCGGAAACCAGAACGTCTAGCGTAGATTATGTTTTTTAAGAGAGGCGTCATAAATGCACTTTTGCTTTGTTACAAAAACACATTTCTTGCACGTGAACACTCCATATTACAGCTTCATTAAAACAAAACATTGTACTGCCTTTGAAAGGTTAGTGTGTTCCCATTAGGATTCTCGAGTAATGTACTTACGCATCCCGGTACATAATACATTAAAATCGCAAGAAACAAGCGACACAAATAAACTAGACACGTATAGCAATAGACACATATAGCTGACATTTAATTAAAGAAATAGCTGAGTCAAAGCACTGGCTATATATAAGATATGATCCAACGTGCATAGCGGATGTTAGATTTCTGAGGGGTCTAATTTCGTTCACTTTTTTTCGTTGTAATAATTATTCGACCGATTTCTCTGAAAGAATAAAAAAAAATTCTCCGATTGTTTTTTATATATATTCTCGAAAAAAAGGGTCTAATTAGAGCGGCTCATTGTCCCGCCGACAATTGTGCTGGATGCGATTGAACTCTGTCATAGCCAACCGAGGTTTCTGTGTTTGTAAAAGTTGTGAAACATGCTGTATTATTTGTTCATTAGCTTTCCCTCGAGAACAACGCATCAAGGAAAACGTTTATACAAATGGTAGAAAGCAGAATATCCAAAATATTTTACTTGTAGACATCATTTATTACTTTTAGTTAGTTTGATCTAAAGGATTTTTATCAGCGATTTCGGAGATCTAAAGTAATCAAAGAAAGCGCGTTGTCATTCAATTCTCTTTTTTATTGTTGGCCGCGACATAAAATTTCTTGGTATTATATCTCGTATAACTCAAAAGTGCAGAAACCCTGGTTGTATGATTCGTTTATTTTTTGCTTTAGTTGGTTCACGGCTTGAATTTGCGTCAGTGGTATGGAATTCTCTAGCAAGTACACAGTCTCTAAGCATTGAATCGGCGCAAATATGAATATATGCATTGTCTGTGACAGACACCCTCAGCGTCGCTTTTATTGTTATTATAAATTCCTTCTTAATAATATTTTACTTAGTTCTTTGCCAAATAAAAGATTCCAACATGAATTTATCTTCTTTATTTATTTATTTATTTTGCTCTGGGTGGTACATGATTGGATTGATGGTACCCCACTTCTGATGTTTGTCGATTTTCATGTTCCTTATCGCGTTACGAACATGTTTACTGTCTTTTACGTTCAATGTATGTCTAAACTCTCACCACTGTCCCGTATGCAAATTTCATTTATTAGAATCGCATTCCCTAGCTTCCACAATGTCACGGGTCCCTTAGTTTTTCGCCGGGAGTTCGGGAGTCTAGTTGACATGTTTGCAACTGCAGTACATTTTGTGCGAGGTGTGCACACTGTCGTAGTCATGCTGATTTGTACATTTGATGCTGTCGTGTGTTGTGTTTCTTCATTTCATCCCCTGTATGCTCCAATATGAAGATGCACGTGGTTGTTTCTGGGTGCATAAAATAAACAATATTATTATTAATATTCTTACTGTTATAAAGGATTTTTTCCACACCAAAGTTCATGGGACATGGTACTTTGTCATACACATTGTATATTGATACTAAAGCTTTTTGAAAAAAAACTTTTTTTTATAATTGAAAATTAAGGATTGTCTTCCTTCAACAGGCGGATGCATGCTATGGAGTCCCACGAAATGCGTTATATTTTGATAAAGCTGGATTTTATTCACCCATTGTTTTCAAGACTCTAGAAGCTAAATTACTATTTTAATTGGTTCGGTATTCTTGTTTATAATATTAAGTTGTTTAAAGATATATCGAACAGAAATTACACTAGATCGAACAAAAGTTTAGTCATTAGAAAATCAATGCTAAGCATTTAGCGCAACACTATCTCCAGAGCCGCCATTAAACACGCGAAGCTTAAGCGGTACATTTTGGAGGCTTAAAGTTTTCAGATATCAGTTTTGTTTTCTATCTAGATTTTAAGTTTTTGAAAGGTTACAAATCTGGATTCCACTTCCTGGTATCTGGGTTACCTTCCTGACAATTGAAACCTTTTTGAAGTCAGTGATCCTCTCAGAATTTTTAGATGTATTTTAATGTCCGGAGGTCGCTTTGAAGGAGACATCAACGAACGCCAGGCGCCGCATATGGCCCAAAACATAATGTTCAATGGCATCATATTGCCTCACCTAAACAGAAAGGTACAGCACATAGCGTGAAAAAACTCCTTCGCACTTTCACAAATAAATACATGTTAAGTAGCTAATGCAAAAAGGCGGCAGACGAAGAGGGAGACAATGCCTTTTTCCTCGAGGTTGACCAGACGCCCCCGCTTCGGGCCGGAGAGACATTGACGCCATAATTACGCCTGGAACCGATAATTGAGCCGGGCACGTCAGATGCGCCGCCGATACTAATCCGGACGACGCAGCACGACTGCGGACGCACCGGCGGGGGCACCATTAGCCAGATTTGGAAAGAGCGGTTGACGCGCCGAGAAGACAGCCCACGAAGATCTCACTCGGCACGCAACTGCGTCTCGGGCACAACGCTTCCCCGGTCTTCCTGCGTTCGAAGTCCCCCTTTTGCCGGACGTAGTCTGGTTGCGTCTACTTCAAATGTACGCCCGCAAAGGACAGCCATTCTAAAAAAAAGAAAGAAAAAAGAATGCAGCTGAAGGCACAAAACACCACCTAGAATAATCGAAGCCGTGCATTAGTATTTACACGTCATTGCAGTGAGACCGAGCGTAAACGAAAATTGTAAGCCTGTTACTATCAACTCCGGACCTTGTTCGACATCACTATTCGGCCAGAGCATCTGGGTCTTTTTGGCTTTCTTGATTTTTCACATCTTGTGAAATACACGGGGTCTGTTACAAGGAGCGATATTTTATATCTCTAGGGACCTCTGTCGAGAACACTGCGTTTTACCTAGGCTTCGGTAGGATGGTGCGAACAATCCGTGCAAACGAATGTCCTCACTCCTTCCGCGTGCTCGGAGATCTCCCCATGTGCTGTATACACGCAATGGAGGGCTCCTACATATATGCGTAAAGAAAAAAACACAGCGGGGGGGGGGGGGCATTATAGTTCTGCATTTCAAGTATCATCATGGTGTTTTGTTTAGTTGGTTTATAATTGGAGAAAAGTGCGCAGTTACCATAGCTTTGAAAATGCAGAGTGTTTCACGAAAGACTCGTAATAGGGAGTTTTAGAATAACGTACGCAATTTTAGCGCACGCTAGCGCTAAATTTAGCGCTTGTATTTGCGCACGCGACGCAAGAGAGTTTCAGAATAGCGTTTCTCCGTCGCGACGCAAAAGCCCAAACATATCGCGCT
The DNA here is from genome assembly GCA_037355805.1 of Ixodes ricinus. Lineage (NCBI taxonomy): Eukaryota > Metazoa > Arthropoda > Arachnida > Ixodida > Ixodidae > Ixodes > Ixodes ricinus. The sequence goes on along the minus strand of JAZHYW010000604.1, from coordinate 3,116 downwards.
TGCGACGCCACCAAGATACAGTAAAATTTTTAATTCACACACGAAATGATGTAACTTGAGAAAAATACAAGTAGCCTTTTAGATTTGTTTAAACATGAGAATGCGACGCGAGCGGTTGACCGGTCGTGTCCGCTTGCGTCGCATCGGCAAGATAGGTCTCGTGTACTGACCTTCGCACATCATAGCTTCGCCAATAAATGTTCGCGCGTCGCAAGCATCAAGTTGCCGGTGATCGTTGCCAAACTGAGTACAATGTCGTCCCGTATTAAAATTCGCGGTCGCGACGATGCCACCGACGTCGCACTCACGACGCCGCCAAAGCAGCCGCCGACATAATCCTGAAGCCGCCATTTTTTTAGCTCTGCCCGTCTTGGCTTTAGCCAACTTGTCAACACGAATAATCCTTGGAGAAGCGCAAAGCTTTTTTGCGTACGTACGTTATTTCTGAGAAATAGCCCACGCTAAAATTGCGCACGCAAAGCCTGATTTGCGTTCGGAGAATGCGCAGTGACGACGACGCTATTCTTTCCGTGCGCAAAGCTTTAGTGTGCGCTATTCTAAAACGCCCTATTATGTTTTTTAAGAATAACTTAAATTAAACATATTAGTTATTTGGGATATCGTTTTAGACCGTAATTGACGTCAGCGTACAACATAAACTAATAGAATCAAACACTAGTCGCGTAAACACCACTGGCTCAGTAAAAAGCAAACAATACTCCTTTAGGTGACAAAATCAATTAGAGTTTTTAACCTGTCGTTCAAATATGTATAGCACCTTTTAGAAGTCAGTAAACATTTATCTTTTACGCTCTACTCAATGGCAAAGTTGGTGCGTCTGATATAAAATGTTCTAACATGAAAAGACTAACGAAGACTGCGTCCCTCGGAAGACATCATAGTGTGGCGCATCTTTTCTATGACAACGTGACACTTACATAACGCGACCCTCTCAGATAAGCTATCAATGACTCACTCGCCGCGCCCTTTGCGGTGAAAACCGCTGTTTCTCGATGAGGTTTCCGTCGCTCTTTTCCATGTTGCTTCCTGTAGCTCAGTCTCCTAATTTCTTAGATTTTTAGTAGAATAGCACGGAGTAGAATTTAGTTGTCAAATCTCCGGCAACACATGTCGGATAATTAGACAATGGGCAATAACTTTATAATTGGGATATGCCGGATAAAAAATAAATCATAAATTAACTAGAGGATTTTAGGAAAGTAAATATTTGTTAATAAATTCTACAATTGTATACCTAAGTTCCCGCTGTTACGTTATCCTGAATGACGCTTTTGTTATTTCAAGGATGCATGTTTCGTTTATTTTCAGTCATTAATGAATCAACACTTGATATATTCCCGGTAGGTGACTCAGGCATGCTGTTCCTATTTATTTTAGCAGCCGTTTCATTACTTAATGCAATTTAGTGGTACTTCAGCTTCCGTCACACATACTGGTGGCATGCTGTATTATTGATAAAATAACCCGAGTTGTTAAATTCAATACAAACAAACTTTCTTGCAATCATGGAAGCTTCTTCCGTGGAACGTCTGAGTGAAACCATTACCTGCCAGTTTCACAAAATAGTATTAATTTATTTTGTGTACTTGAGGTTTTTATTGCTGTGAAATTTCCACTTTTTCCTAAAGATCGCAGTCTTCGCTACATTCGAAAACTAAATTTTCATTGAAGTTGTAAATCATTTAAACCTAATCCTCTACAACGGAAAACTCCTGTATTACTCTCTCAGCTCTTCATAATACAAGAAATGAACGTGCAACAAATATAGCTGGAATCGTACACGCGGCACACTTCATTATCTTTTTGTTTTTCACCTTATTGAATCAACGAAAGTTTGGTTGTCATTTGTTAGAGAAGCCAGATTAGGTGAACCGGGTGGCGACCTTAGACACCGCGCACGTGACTCTTGATCCAGACGGTCCAGCCACACAAAAAACTACTTTTTCTAGCGTTTTCACAATAAAAAAAATATCTTGTTGAGTACGACTCAAATGGGACATTCAGATTAAGACTAATGCATTCGATATTATAGACTTAAATATATTCTAGACAACATTACACATTACACTGCAGCCGAAATCATGGGCGGCTCTCGCTCACTTTCTAACACCTATGGCCAAACCAAGCAAGCGTCGCACTACGTCCGAGGACCAAAGCGCAGCGCTGAACAGAGTAGCCAAAGTTCCGCAACGGCACGAATGCTGCAAACGATGATGGAACCCGAGTTATACACTCCAGAGGCCCTTTCCAGAAGGCAGCAGCTATCGCTGTCAACCGCAGCACACTTTTTGTGGTTCTTTATTTGTATCTCCTTCGTAGCTCTGCCTGATGCACGGTAAAATTGTTTTCGCAGCAACACAATTTTGCGGAATTGAGCAGTAGGCCCCAGCAATGGCTACGCAGTTGCGGCTCCTTTTCTGGTGAATAATGTAACTGTGTCACAGTGCATGTTTTCTGGAAAACTATTTTTTTCCTCTCATAAGACGATGGTGGGTGCATCTTGAATGCAAGAATGCGTGCAAAGAACAAAATTTACAGCCCGGCTTGTTTACTCGAAGCACCATTCTTGCACGTAAAACGTACGTATAGGGTCGTCTAGGGATAACTCAGGTCGAGAATTCAGGTAACCACCATCCACTGAATATGCGAACATGTAAGTCGCCATAAGTTGTGCATTGCTCACTTAGGTGTCGGTGTTTTAGGCCTTTTTTCTAGGCAGTTTGAAAGTTTACCTTAATGGAACAAAAACTATTAAGGTAGAACGTGTTATGTTCTTGGCAATAGCGAAGAATAACACATCCTACCTTAATAGCTTTGGTTCAGTAAAGTAAAATTTTCAAACAACCTAAAATATATTATAACGCAACTTTTTCTTGTAACCATGCGAATTTTACATTAACCATTAGGTTAAGTACGGCAAGCAGCATAGATTATAACGATACTTGAGGCACTAAAATTTTTCACGCGCAAGAAGAGCCCAGTTTCCGATAGCGATCATGCAAATTCCTCGACCGCGAAACGAGCTCTCTTGCGAGAATTGTGAGATTAAAAAAATTGTTGTTACTACCGTTTCCGCAGGAACTTGTGGGGATTTA
>JAZHYW010000603.1:0-60887 GCA_037355805.1 Ixodes ricinus | reverse complement strand
TTTTGTTTTTTTTCGTAAAATTCGGAGAGTGATTTTCGAGTTTATTTTTCGTTAAAAATTCAGGTTGATCGGAGTTAATTTTTGTTAGATTCCCTATTGTTTTAAATTCGGGGTTTATTTTACTGTGTTTGTATATTTTAAAATTCAAAAAAACAAAATAAATAAAGTTCGGGTACCCTGACCCGTTGTCCTGGAAAAACCTCGACGTTCTAAAAAGGCAAACCGCTTTTGTCAGTAGTTCTAGATTTCACAGGAAACTGAAGTGGCATCTTCTCTGGACCACTGACCCTGCGCTCTCATAAGGTTTATTTGTAAAACGCCGTATTTTTTTCTCGTTTTTTTGTCGTTGTGATTTCGAAATTCGAAGTTTTTCGGATAAATTCGAATTGACGAAAAAATTTACCAGCCAGTGTTTTATCGGATTTATCCCAAAACACAGAACTCTAGTAATAATTGGACAACGCTCATTTTCCCGAAGCAAATATTTACATTAAGTCGTCGATTATTTTACGTAGTTTGTAAGTTTTCTAGTTATAAAAAGGGTCAAATGTCTCTACCAGATGCGGTCTGCCAACGCTCCTAAATTGTCCGAATCTCTCGCAAAAATTTCAGAAACAGTCTCTCTCTTCCGAAAATTTTCGAAATTCGTGCCGCGGGGTCCCGAAACCCGCCTGGGGTAAAGTTCCGACCCATCACCACTTGTAATGATCCCGAAAGGCGTGTTATAAACAGTCAGCGGGATTCAAGACTCCCTGAAGTGTATACACTATCTCCTCTACACTCTAAAAAAGTCCTACCACGTCTTCTTTCCCTACAAAGCTCCTGGAAGAGCCAATCGCTGTAATCTACGGAAGAAGTTCTCGCGAACAACGTAAACTGAGAGGATAGTAAGCAAGTGCTTAAAAGCGCTAAAACCACGACCTCTACCCAAAAAAGCCTACGTTATGACACTAGCCATATTACATTTCACGTGCTTATACGTTATGCTCACTGCCACAGCTGACAGATTCTTTTTTTTTTTTTCAGGTGTAAACATATGTTTAGCTTGGCGATTCAGTGACCCATAGACTGACATCAATTGGCTCTCGTGCGTGATGTGCGGGAAAGTAGTCGCACCAGACAGTCACACTCATGGAGGTAAAAAGCTACTGGAAGCGACATGAGGCCACCAGAGGTGAAGCCAGAAGTGTGGAGGGACACGCCCCGAACAATGACCAAAACAACAGTTTTGGTCACCCTCGGTTGTAGATGCGTCGTGTCTGCAGCAAACTCTGTTTTTCGCAGGATGTACGAGCAGTGCTGCGGTAGAATGCACAAGACCAACGTCTCGACGCCCGAACCCGGGCGTTCAGCCCACGGCGTGAACCCTCTTCTGTCCCCGAGGCGACGGCCTCCTCTCCTCCTCTTCTTCGGCGTCCGCTTCCACGCGGCGCGCAGACACGGAAAGGCTCTTCTCCCGAGTCTGCCCGCGGAGAGCGCCGCCGCATTCCCGCGCCGCTTCCTCCCTCCAGACATCGGCCCCGAGCGGCTAATGGACAGCCGCATAATTCGGGCCCGGATAATGGCGCCCCGCGCGCAGCCCACACGGCTCAAACAAATCAGCCGAGCTCACGAATCGCTCGTCGCCGCTACGGCCGCCGTAGACGTCGTCGGACCCATGGAGCAGGGCAGGCAGCGAACCCGGCGGCCATAACTCCGTCTCACCTCAAGCGACGGACCGCAGACGACGCTACGAAACCGTCCGAGCCAATCCAAGCCGATCCAATGCCGCGCAAATATCACGTGACCCCAGGTGCCGCGCCAGACTGTGCATGCCGCGTATGTCGCGTGAATGTGCACGCCGCATTCACATAGCTGAAGTCACGAGATACGTTCTCAGCGCTGGATTGGTTAGTACGGCTCGTAGCGTCCGTTTTGGTCCGGCGTCGAGGCAAAGGGAGGATAGCAGCGCGGCGCTGAAAAGCGGCCTATCCAGGACGAGCCGGTCTTGCGGGCCGGCGGCGGCAGGAGTCAACACGGCGCGGCCCGCGCGCCATTCAGCCGGGCTGATTGAGACGTCAGATGTGTCAGGTGCTTAACGTCAGGCCGGGCTGCCCTCTGAGCAAACACGGGAGAGAGACAGGCAACCCTTAGGGCCGCCGCTTATTAAGAGCACGCTCCCGCCTGGGACTCATTGCCGGCGCTGCCTGTTTTGCTGCCCGGGCGCCGACCGTATAGGCCTCGCGCGCTTGATCCCATCAACGCCACCTATCGGGGTATTAGGAAACCGTAGACGTTTGTTCGGGCCCTCTCCCCCCCCCCCGCCTTTTTTTTTTTTTTTTTCTGGCTCGTCTCATCCTTTTTGGCTTCTGCTGTCACCCACCGCTCTCTTCTCCGGGCTGAATAATAATCTTGTTTGGAGTCGGTGGCCCCCGCGTGCTTTTTTTTTTTCTTCTTATTATTAAGAGTTTGCCGGGACGGGTGTAAGCGTGTACGCGTGAATCACGTGGTGTCGGATCACCGCTGTTGTACGGGCGCTTCGATGATTGGGGCTTGCCGACTGACTGATTGCAAGATGGACCGGCATTTGATTGGAGTCTTCGATCGGGACGCCGGCAAATTGAAAGGGATCCTGGGGCGCAACGCGTGCGTGCGGCGTGCAGATATGAGGCACGTGAGTCGTTTCCTCGGGACGTAATTGTTGACAGGCACCAACGAAAGTATACGCAGTACTTACAAATATCGCAGAAGCGCTAGTCCGGCACAGGAAAAAACGAGGAATGGAAACAGCTATTTCAGGTTCTTCCTGTGCCTTTTTCAGAACCATTAAGAGAACCTCTCCCTTAATTTTATGTCACCTTTTCCAAGCCTCTTTGGAATCTTCAGAAATACCCGACGATTGGAAATTCGCAAAAGTTATTCCTATTTTTAAATCAGGTGATCGCAATAACCCGTCCAACTATATGCCGACCTCTCTTACCTGTATTCCTTGCAGAATAATGAAGCACGTAATCTACTCTCAAGTTATGGACTATCTGAACGATAACAGCTATCTTTCATTCTTGCCATTCTGTAAAAGAGGAAGAAAACCACGAAGAATCGAGAATTTTCTTCGTAAAGTGGCCACCACCTATTTTCTGATGCTTTACTATGCGACAACGTTTATTATTAGTATTATTATTAAAGCCATCGAACCACTCTCGCCATTCGTCTTTCTTAATAAAACGCTTCTACAAAAGCGAAATGGAGCCCCGTCATATTCCGTAAAGTGCTCTTCGGCTCCGAACACACTCCTCGTGCAGTGAAGCCTGCTGCTGGCTCTCAAATTTACGCACGTATCCGGATAGACCTTGTCCTCATCTCATTGCAGGCTGCCAGATGCCACTTTCTCACGGCCCAAGAACGCAGCACAGAGAGGCTCATACTGTACAACACACATTCCCGCATAGACAGACGAGCTGGTATGCCGCCTGATATGCGGGAATCTACGTGTATAGCGTGAGAAAGTCGTAGGTCACTTTCCAGACTTCCGCTTTCGCAGAGCAGAAAAACAAAGCAGCCCCGGGAAATTTCTTCCTCCGGCAGCAGACAGCATGACGCCGGAGAAACGATGCTCAATCCCTCAAACATGTCCGCCTGCAACATACGAAAAAAAAATGTAATGGTGTTGTTATTGGTTCAGACGTCAGTGACGTCACAAGGGATGGGTCACGCATGACGGCTGGTATACAGGAACAATCAGCAGAAGGAAGATCTTACTTCCTGACGGCCGGAAAACGAGGCGGCTAAGCCTAAAAAACAAATACAAAACAGTGGCAGGCAAAGAATCCATTTCGGTCATTCCACGAATGGCGAACACCACATAAAAGCGCGACACACAGTAGACGAAACGGATCTGCGCGTTAGGCTTAGAGGGCACCATATATACCTGCCGCCTCGTACGCCGTTCGGCGCATATTGGAGACGCCGCGGTTTGTATTTGTTTTGTCGACTCGGCTGTTGTGGCGTTTCGCTGTCTCGACCAATAGTCGTCCTCCTCCGAGTTTGATTTATCTGTCGTAATTCCGGCTAGAAACGTCCCGCCGCGTCACGGGGAATAATTACGTGTCAGGACGGAGGGGGCGGGACGCGCGGGACCGCGCAGGCACACTCCGTTTCACCTCATACGATGGATTGCAGTGGAGGCCACGATCCCTCTCAGCCAATCAGGAGCTCTGAAAGGATCGCGTGACTATGCTCTCCGCGCGTCGCTGCGTCCCTCCCTGAGGTCGCGGGACACTCTCCTTGCATTGGATTGGCTACGATGTTTCGTATAGTGTCCCCAGCGGTCCATCTGTGACGGCGTATAGCCGAGTCTCCGGTTCTGAAACAAAGCGTCGGGAGCAGCCGAGGGAACCTGCGGCGGGTCATGAGGAATACGACCCATCACTCCGGGCACGATGGAGCGCGCGCAGAGCGGCTGCACCACCGGGATGACTTCCGAGATGGCTGGTGGTGCCCGGTGGAAAGTCGCCTTGTGCGTACTCGTCCCTGCATTCGGTGCCAGGTAACCGCGAAAGAGAACACCCGTAAAATGAGGAGAGCGTGGACGTGGCGCGGAGAGGGTTTTGGCTACTTTCTTGTATACGAGGCAGATTCATCGAGGGTGAAACAATATGTGTGCGTAAATGGATGAGCGCGTAGGAAGGTGAAGTCAGGAAGAAATCGCACGCTTAGAAAGATAAGTTACATTTAGAACAAAAGAAGTCAGAACATTGTATTTGTAATGCGAAGACGTTTGTGAGCACATCAGCGACATATCGCGAAATATGCGACTCCTTGCACGAAGAGCTATTTGTTTTGTAAATGAGAGATATCGCGCTGAATCGAACTAAATTATATTTTTCCTATGCACAGAGATCAATCTAAGAGGAACCGTAAGGTGCATACATTTCAAAGCAGCGAAACGAAAAAAAGCATCAATGTTTTCGAATTTTCGTGATACCTCGCTGGCACTTAGCTATACGCACAAGGGCGAGCAATCGAACATAGAAAAAAGGATCACGTTCTCGAAGTATGAATAATAGATAGCTCATTAAATGGCAACTATTACGTGACGGGCGGCCCGGCACAATGGCCCCTCCCCGTCGAGACCGAGATGAGATCGCTAGCATCACCCGGAGAGTGCGCGTTGATTCACGACACTCGTGAGTCGCCCGAGGGCCGCTCAATGCTGCTCTACATTTGGGAACGGAGGACGCCGCCACAACGGCCCAAAGCGAGTGATTGGCAGGCGGAGTCACGCGAGTCCGGACAAGCTCGCCCTCGCGATGGACAGACCACAGAAACAACAATGGCGACACCCATAACGAGGTCTACCTCAGGCCCACGCGTTTATTCATTGGCGCTTTATATAGCGTAAAAAGACTAAGCATTACAAACAATCATTGTTGTTGTTAGAGAATGGTTATTTGTGACGAGATGTTCCGGCAGCGCTCTTTAAAGGGCAACTAAAGTACTATTGAGGAAAACTTGAGTTTGCAGCAGACTTCTGTAGTCTTTCGACCTGTGCACTCGTTTATCGAGCTTGAATGGGGCTTAAAAAAATTAATAAAAAACAAAAAAACGTGTAGTTTGAAGAAAAAAAAAGCTTACTGGGATTGAAGCGGGGCATGCGGCGAGCCTCTCTGCATGCCTGTTATCTGTCCAAGTAGTCGTGGCGTCATCATCGACATCTCCCAGCCAAGGTGGTGGCGAGCAACGTTCATCTGACCCCGACGATGACGTCACTTTCGTTGATTTTACCATCTGCTCTTGTGCTCTCCAGTGTTCGGCGTGCAGCGGCAGGCAAGGCTGCGGCCTTTCTTTAATTGGCGATCACGTCGCTCCTACTGATAAAAGGGAAGGAAATCTTTAGACATAATTATTAAGGCTCCTACACGTTCAAACCTTTGTGAGTTCCTTCTGTTTTTAGTTTCTTTTTTTCGAATTAAAACACTTTGTTTTATCTTCCCTTCACATTTAAAGACCACAAACACTCCCCCCCCCACCACGCACACAAAGACACACTTTTTTGTTTTTGTTTTGCATGGCGATGCGTGCGGAAACGAAATGACGTGAGCCGGCGAGCTCTCTGCCCCTCGCTTCAAAGTCGGCCAGCGAGAAGCGCAATGCGTATCGCGCTCGGTAACGTCAGTAGTTCATGCACGGTCAAGGGTGCTGTAGTTGCGAGCCTTGCCGCTTGGTGTTGTCAACGGGTGACAATCTTGCCTATACTCTATTTCACCTTATGGTGTACCGCAGGGAAGGGCTACAAGCGGGAGCTCCTTGATCTAGGGCACGTCTCGGCTGCACAAGCTCTCGATGCCAGCTAAAGGACACGTTTATACTCCAACGTAACGTCGACGGGCGCGGCGTAGCGTAGCGCGCGCAGATATTGATTGGCCAGAGCTCTCGAGTTCCTGGTTGCCCGGCCAATGAAAGGCGCGCGTTCTGCGCTACGCCGCGTTCACTGCGCTCAACGTCGGAGTATATACAGCCCTTAAGGACTGCTGCCAGCTCTATGAGCTCGCGCTTCTAGCCTTCGGCTGGCACAACATAAGGTGAATCGGAGTATAGTATACTTCGTTTCACCTTATGATGCGAGCGAAGGCAATGCTCGAAGCGCGAGCACGAAAGCTCCGTGCTTTCAGGCTTTGCTCGAGCGCGCGAGCTGGGAGAAACGCAAAAGCGCTGGTCTCGCGCTTCGGCTTTGGCTTCGCTCGCAGATAAAATGAAACGAAGTATAGTTATATCCGAGAGCGAGACCGAGGCGATCGCTGCTTTGAAGCATTCTTCTGCAGAACGAGCGCTCGCGCTAGAAATGCGTTTCTTAAAGCCATGGAGCGCGGGCAACCTCGCACCTGTAGCTTTGGCTGCAGTTCTCAGCTTATGGGTGAACGGAGTATAAACGCGTTAGCGTTCTCCTCCAAGTCACATTCAGGACTAAGTAACTCCACGAGCGAGCCATACAGCCGCGAACAGGTGCTGCTTCTATTGGCGGCGAGATGTTCTGGTGGCGCCCTCCTATGGTTACCTTTCGTGACGTCATTACCTTGTGAACAACAAGTTTGAAGGTGTTTGTAGAGAGCATGGTGGAAGCTTGAAATCATGGTACTCTCAAACCAACACTGCCAACACCGTCAAAATTGAAGTTCTTCCATTCCTCTTATTTGCGTCGATGGAGAATCCTTTGCTGACGTCATAGTCAGCATTCGGCCTATCGTGGAAGACCGATCACAGCGACGCTTTCGATCGCTCACGTCGCCAAAGGAACTCATGACGTCGCGGCATTCCAAGGGAGCTTCACAGACCACTACCAGATGGAATTTTGAAATATGTTCGTTCGTTTTAAAGTAGTTTCTTTCACTTCTCTGCCCCTAAAGTCACTGGACCCTGGGAAAGTAGCGCCAAGCTCCCCGTGTGGTCGCCATCTTGGTCCGTGAAATGAGCAATTTCTCCTTGACCCCCCGTTCTTGGTGAGCCGATCTAGATTCGCTGGTGACGGGTAGCTTTATGGAGTCGTTTTTTGTATACCAAGATTTTGCTAACCACACACCGGCGAAACAAGCGTTCACCTTCGTACCACCACCAGATGTTGTGTCGGTGCTTGGAGGCACTGAAAAATAAGTTTACTGTCTTGAAATACGCTAGAAGAACAATATAATTGTAAGAGATCCATGGAGATGGCCATGATTAATAAGTTGATCGCATACAAAGTGCCAAAGACTCTTATATTGGCGAGGAACGCTTCCAGTACGATGGTGCTCCATGGTGATCTTGGCGCGACTGGTTTAGAACGACCCCTGGAAGCTTCGAAGATTTAAATGGACCAAGATGGCGATTTCCATGGCAACGTAGACCGATTAGCAATCGCCTTGCGAGGTTTGGGTCGTCTGTATGTTAGTATCCGTTTGTGTCCGGCTAGCAGGTAGGAAGGCAATGGCGCTACTTTCCCAGGATCCAGTGACTTTATCTGCCCCAGCCCAGCCCCAGCCCAGGCTAGGCTAGTGTTTCTGGGCTTCCGGCACAACATAGACCACCTCTAAACAAAGAAATAAGTGCAAAACATTTCGTTTCCGCACCCCTTTAATCTATAGTGTTAGGAGATTACCCAATCAATATTTTGCTACTGAGTCATGAACAATTTTGTTAAAGCCAAAAATCTCAACTGCCCGATACCAAAACCGAAACATGAGCAGGAAAGATGATGGCCGCGACACGTGGACAATAGGCTCGTTCGATTTACATGCCCTTCCTGCACTGGTGCAGAAAAGTGTAGTGCGGTGTACTTCCGTTAATATCTCAATACATATACCGGAAATGCACTACCCAACACTTTTCTGAACTGGTTCAGGACGTGTAGGTAAATGGAACGAACCTAATGTGGACAGAGGAGGAGAGAGATGCCGGAAGATTATTTAGCTACACAGCAACTTTTTCACTGTTCGAACTGTGCACTCAGCTTCTCCATTGGATTGCGGATACCTAGGGCTCGAGGTTACGTAACTGAATCTCTAGTTTTCTGAGAAATCTTTGAATTCGGCCGTCACAAACTGGCTTTCGTTATCCGTCACCAACGTTTCCGGAATACCAAGTCTGGAAAAAACTTTTTAGCTGTACAATGACTGCTGCCAAACTCAACAACGACAACAACGCAAGTTTCGGAAATCGCGAAAATTAATCAACAGCAACAAGTTCCTGAAACGGAAAAGGTCTGCCTCCAGCTTTTGCCAAAGTAGAGCTGGAGTTTCCGACGGGATTACTGGTTCTGCAAATTGGACACAAAGCTTGGCACATTGTAAGCTATTTGTAACTAGAGTTGCCAACTCAGAACTTAGGCCGGGCGACCTGACCAATTCCCGAACCCTAACACGATATTTGAGAATGCCTTGCTGGCCTTCGTGAAAATGAGCCAGCACTTCCCTTTTAAGTTTTGAAGGGATCACTATAGACGAGCCCATACATCAGCAAACCTCATGATTCGTAAGATTTGTTCTTACTGACCAATAGGCTTTCAACCAAGCTGGTGAAGTGCGGCTAGCCCTCATGACAATACAATAAAAGCTGTTGGCATGAGCTGTCTTGTACTTGTGCAGACCTTATTTTTCCAGGTCTGTCGGCACTTCAACTTCGCTCACACAACCTCTTACAAAGCTTGATATGTCGTCGACGGATAATTCGCCCAGAACAAAGTCCGTTTTCCACGGTGCCCAAAAAAAGTATCTGCCGTGACGAGTGGTTTTCCAGGGACGGCCGATCGAAAAAGAAAACCGCATAAGCCTCATACGGAACCTTTAAACTCTCGGTTGAAGCATATCTATTGGCGAATTTCCGAGCAGCGTGACAAGTGGCTTATGATCGGTCTCAAATTTAAAGTCTAGTCCCTTCAAGTACCCCTCTAATCTTTCAGCCGCCCACGTGACCGCCAGTGCTTCCTTTTCTTTCTGCGCTTAGCGCTGTTCTTCTTGCGTTAACGAACGAGAAAGAAACACGACAGGGCGCCTTTGCCCGTCCGTCTGATACTTGCATCAAAACAGCCCCTAGCCCGAATGACGACGCGTCTGGTGACACGATAGTTAGAAGTTTTGGATTAAATTGCGCGACACTCTTTGCAGAAGAGACAAGTTCCTTCAAGGAATCGAACGCGTGTTGTTGTGTTAATCCTACGGTTAATCCCCAGCACCACTCCCTGTCCCGTAACAGTAACTCGCCTAGAGGTGCAAATACTTCAGCGAGGTTTGGGACGAACCTTGCCAAATAATTGATCATGCCCAGAAACCTGCGCATATCTGGGTACTATTCTGGTGCCGATCTAGACAGGTTATAACAGGCATACAGAAAAAAGCACCTCGCTGTAATTGCGGGCGCTCATTTCACCGATCATTCAGCTCCATACTTCAGAAAGTAACAAATTTTGGATATAAAAACGATGTATACACTAAAACATAGCCATGGAAATATATTATTACTACAACAATGAACACATTTGTTTTTAAACTTATTATACTAAGACAACTCAATATGACCTGTGGAATGAAACTTACATGAAACCTAAAGTTAACGGACAAACTATGGCTCACAAGCATTAGCCTTCAAAATACCAGAAATCCTAAATGGACACCCTGTACGGTTGAACTATGAAAATCTCCTACTTCATTACCTAGATTTAAAAAGACCATCAAACACTACCTTTTGGACGCATCTGAATAGTTCTGTATTTATATATGAATGTATGTATGTATGAACGGTATGTATTTTGTATTCTGTATTTGTATTTGTAGTTTTCGAGAAGCTTCTAGCCATACGCCATCCGTTATCTTTCTGTGCATTCAAGTTGAAACTTAAGGCCCGTTCACACTGTCGTAACCGAGTACGACCGAGAAGACCAGACCGGTTTTGAGCCTCTTGCGATGTCTTACGACCAGCTCCGCTGCTGCGCATCCGGTCCTAAGAAGTCGGAAGAAACTTAAAAACCGGTCTGGTCTCTCTCGGTCGTACTCGGTCGCGTATATGTGAACGGCGCTTTCATCGTAAAACACGTTTCCCTGTTTAATGTGCATATGTTAATAAAATGTTTCTATGCTCGCAACCGGTTGGTCTGTTCGTGTTTATTATTACCATTTCCGTTTTCTCTGCTGGGCGATGTTTAAGGTGGGAAGAGGGGGGCCTTGCCAGGTAAAGTCTAGCTTGTAGGTAAAGTCTAGGTAAAGCTATTACCTTTGCCCACTCACCCGTTACTCAAGAAGTCCAAATTAAGGTTATTATTATTAATATTATTATTAGTATTCCATTGATGTCCTCTACTCCTTCGCGGGTCCGGTCTAATGCCCGTGGCATCAACCACATAGCCCAAAACGACACTTCGCAAACACCGAAAGCACACTTTGCCTAAGTTAAGCGTAACCCTCGGCTGTAAGCAGTCATTCAAGAACCGCACACAATCTTTTATCATGTTCAGCCTTCGTGGCCCAGAAAACTAAGATGTCATCCATCATGTTTGCTACTCTTGGCAGCCGGTCTAGTACTTCACCATTTGCTTCTGGAAACACTGTGAGTCATGATTCTGGATGGTAGCCGCCGGAAACAGTAGCGGACGAAAGGAGTGATAAAGGTTGTTAGCGGCTGACTTTCTTCTGCCAACTTCACTTGGTGGAAGCCCGAAATAGTGCAGTTTCAAAAAATAGGAGGCTCCTGCTAGTTGACCTAAAGTATCGTCTACTGTTGGCAGAACAAATCGTTCGCGCAAGATTCCTTTGTTCAACTGCGTTAGATCTACTTATAGGCGAACATCGCCCGAGGGTTTTAGTACGGGCACACCACCTGCACGCCATTTGGTTGGGCCATACACCTCCTTGATCACCCCGCTGGCTTCCATCTTTACCAGCTCTGCCTTAACCACATCCATAAGGTGAATGGGAACTCTGTGGAGAGTAAAAATAGCGAAAGGTACCACGTCGGCTTTCAACCGAATTGTGTATTCGCCAGACATTGTGCCCAGACCAGAGAAGAGCTGCGGGTACAGATTTTTCTAACTTTTATTTGCCGGAGCATCCACAAATTTCACCACACGCAAGAGCCTCTATGGCTGCAAGCCCTATAGCAACACCGGGTGTGCTGATTCTATGACATACAGAGTTTGTCGCGTCGTTTTGTGCTTCCAAACAACTTCCGCCTCAAACGTGCCGTCCAACCCAAGACGCTGGTTTCCTGCGCTAGTCAGCACGAAGGAGGAAGCCGTTAACCGAGCTGGCAAATACGGGAAACTGGGCGGAACTATACCGAAACTTCTGCTCACGAGTTATAGTTTGGCCGACACTTACACTCCGCTAATCGACACTTGAGCAAATCTAGTCGTCAAACCGCTCGCTGGATCCCACAAAATAGGCGTGTTGGCCGCACTCGAGTGAAGAAACGCCTACCTCTTGACTCTCTTCCTTGGCTCGGCAAACCGCCCCAAAACGTCCTATAAGGTTGCAGAAGTTGCATCGTGCTAAACGTGCAGGGCACCGAACCCCACAATGGTTCGCTGCTGCTTCTGATGCTTCTGATGCTGCGGCCGCTGAGCCGCACGCTGCAGCGACCGGGCTTCCACCAAGTGAAGTCGCAGCGGTCGGCGAGTTCTGGCAAGGTGGTCGAGTACTGGTCCACACTTTCCCCGTTTTCTTGGTTGCACCTGTGGAAGCACGCGCTCTCGTAGACGGCATTTCTCTAAGCCACAAAATGGGCGTCGAACGTCTTGTTGACCGTCTCGTACTTCTTAAATTCCTCTTTCAAGAGACCGAACGACTGGAAGATCTTGCGGGCCTGCCTCCCCATGTACAACAGGGTTCATGTACTTGCGCTTCCTCAGACTTTTCGTTTAGTCCGACTGCGTACCGGTGGTAGTCGAATTCCAGGATATATCCTGGTCATTCTGAGGTTTTTTCGAGGTTGAAGTTAGTGTTGGAGGGGCCGTTAAAGAAGGAGTCGTAGTTGTCATTGTGCACGAGTGCCAGACGAGCGCCGTAATAAGTGAAATGAACGACAAAGCCTCTCACTCCAACTTCTGACACCATGTCGTGTTGCAGGACAACGGGAGGAGACACACAGGCCACGCAGTGTTCAACGGAACGACCCTCTGACGTCGTTCACCTCCCTCCTCACATATTGCCTCTCGCTGTACAACCTTATAAGAGCTGAGCGCACGCCAGCATGCGTGCGCAAGCTCGGTAGTATAGCGTCACTGTTTTTCGCCTAGTCATAATGATACAGTCAGGATGACACATGAGACTACAAGTATTGTGTATAGGAGCGAACGCAAGCACTGTGCGTCTGCGTTGCGTGTTCCACACTGCCCGTGCGCGGAGCCCCAACTGCGATTTTGTAGTGGCGCATGACGATGACGCGCATGCCCAGCGGTGAGCACGCAATACTGACGCTAACGCGCAGCGCTTACGTATGCTCCTATACACAATACTAAAACTCTCTATTACTCTGACTCATGTCGATGAAAGGAGGATTAATCATCTAAAAATAAATGAGAAAAAGATCAATATCTAGCACCTAGGCATGTTTTAGGAAAGTCAGTAAAACGTTGAGGGTTTAGTGCAACGCGCTCCAGACAAATGTTTAAATGAAGTACAACTCGAATACAGCAGAGCAAGGCGTCGTTTCCAGTTTCTCCACAGTTTATTTGACTCCCAGAGGGGGCATCCCACGTGAAACCTACCTCTTTAGCCCATATTACCTATCCGTGTGTGTGGATCATATTTACAAAGTACGTGAATATTGGTGTATAAGAGTGCAGCTTTTAAGAGTTCATTTTTTCCAAGAAACAGTCAGCCATTGGAACGAATTGCCTTCTGCTGTTGTTTCCGTTTTGTCAAACGATGCCTTTTATACGGCTTTGGGAACGGAATCGGTTCATTCGACTGATATGACCATGTAAAAATAAAGGCTTGAGGTACACTTACGCACTTCTTACGAGTTGTGAATGCGAAAGCACGCACGCCGCTCTTCGCTCCCTTCTTTATTTGCAGCGTACAACGCGCTGACCTTGGGCGTAGAACGATGGAGCCGCGGCCTCGCGGACACGCAGCGCCATCGGGTGAGCGATCGTTCAAACTGTCGTGTGCCTCGTGGCGCGAGGAAGGAACAGACAGCAACGTAGTTCCCAGCAGAACGAACCCCTTGGTTTATTTTATGCGCCGTATATATTGCCACGCGCCGTGCAACCGATAAGACGGCGAACAGGTGATCAGTGATAACACAACAGTGTGATAACACAGTCATGATGACACCACACAAACTGACGCGCAGCGGCCAATGGGAGCCTCGTCGATGCGCGCCAGCAAATGGGACCGAAGTGTAAAAGTTGCCGTTGGCTAGCTTTGCGCGTAGTTTCATTAAAGGTGTCGTTTTGCACGGTTTCAAAGCTGATGACGTCGGCTCGCTCCATGAGACAGTTAATGCTTTTGCATTAAAATAAATCTCAGGCAGGCTAATATGATTGTGTAAAAAAATAGATCTTACTAACACGCTAGATTATATTTGTGTTCATGCATAGGAGCTACAGAACTTGTAGTACACCGAGTGATAGGGGTTCGTGCATCGTTTGATTTGTTTTATATGTCATGTATGTTGGGAATGCTTTGAATGTCGCCGCATATGAATAAAATTATTTAAAAGTAGCGAAATGTAAAAAAGGTGGTTGCATTGTCGCGAAATGTGATGTATTTTGTCACATCTACTTGTTGCTTTGTTCATAGCTTGTTAAAGATAATTACCGGTCCATATTTGTTTTTGAATGCTTGTGCATTCTTTCTGTTGTAATGTAATGCCGAAAGGCGCTACGGATATTTAATAAATCAAATAAATACAGGAACCACTTAGAAACACCACTGTATCAAAATAAGACGTCATTGTGAGCGTTTGATCAAACGCCGAAAGCTAACCATGCCCAGCGACGCGTTTGGTCGCGCACGTAGCCAGTTAAAATGAGCCGCATCTGAAAGCTGATCCTGATGAAAGTTCGTACAAATTAGTCGGTGTCTATTCCGCGGACAATGAATGAAAATAATAACTGAGATAAAGTATGTACAGTTCGTAATGAGTTTGAATAAGACAGCCAACAATGTCCGCCTTCCGACTCGCCGGAATTCAAACCAGGCTGTAGTCTTTATTACGGTTTACAAGCGATGCATTTAACAGGCTGTATCAAAGGCCAATTGATACGCCACTGTTGAAGATCGTGAGGAACACCAGCCTCATGCTCTTTTGAGCTAAGTGAACTTCCGCGTGCTGCCTTGTGTATACTCTGCGTTGAAGGCTGAATTAAAAGCCGCCTATAATTTCAGAATAATGGTGAAGTGCTTACCGGTTTTATTGTTATGGCCAAATAATATTTAAAAATATGGGAGGAACCATATTAACATAACGTCTTCCACTCGTCCCACACAAGGGGAGCGTTTGATAACTCTTGCGGTCTAAACCGATTTTAAATATCCTTCACCGACGGTAACCGGCGAAGAACGCTTAAAACCGGCAACCGCTTGGCAGGCTTAGTCACGCGGAAAAAAGCCGTAACCACTTATTATTGTAAATATTTCAACGTATCCTGCTCTCTTGTCAGTCTCGACACTTGACGTGCGCATAAAAGAGAATTCTCAATCTCTCTTACGCGGGTCCGTAATCCAGTCTTCGGGTTCAGTGTTGGCCGTTCTTGTAAGCGGAGTTCTCAGCAGGCTCCGTTCCAGACTCAAAGTAAGTGTGGCCTTTCACGTCGAGTTTCACAGCTTCGCTCCGGATTACCTTACGCTGGACCGCAGAGAGCGCCACGAGCCATCAAAGCCAATCGTGTGCTTTGTTAGTGTCACATGACCTTCGAGAGGAGAGCAGCTGGGCGCGGAGCGCGCGGTCACGCGATGGGCTTGTGGCGCTGGGTCAATCGTAGAAAAAAGACAAGGAAGAATATGTTTATTAAAAAATAAAATAGGAGGGTGAGATGCCGGAAAATATGAACACTAGAGGGGTAGGGATAAAAGAAAGAATAAAGGGAAATCATATATACAGACATGGGTGTGCTATGTAACATAGGCGCATCGCGCTGTTATTTACACGAGGTTGACTCAAATACAGTTCTGACTATCCGCTATCTCGATCGTATGAAAGGGAGTATACAGCTTCCACACTTCCAGTGCGGTTCACGTGCGCGCTTTCCGCTCCGGCTTTGAGTGCCGCGGTGGGCGCGGCTGCGACGTCTCGCGTGCATGCCAGGCTCCGTCCGTTGCGTGGCGGATCCCGAAGTGTCGACCCGGTGTGAATTAGGCTGTCCGCCATCAAGAGGCGGCCGGCACGTCGGCGGCCGAGAGAGCGCCGCGGGCACCTTGGGAGGAGCTGACGAGTTGCAATGTTTGGACAAGCAGGTTAGACGCCGACCCGAACGGCGGCGGAAGAAAGAAAAAAACACCAGGAAGAGTTGCGGCTGTTATTTGGTGGGAGGAAAGCGCGTCTCAGGCTGATACGTGTGAGCAGTTCACTCGAAGACGTAATCGCCCCGTACCGTTATGCGTCTACACGAGGTCTTGTATGAAATGGGTCCGAGTGTCTTTGTGCATGCGTGTGTTTTTGTGTGTGTCTCGGGTTGACACGCCCGAGAGGGCACGTGCGTTCGTGCTGTGTCTTTTGTATCTATGCCTTCTTTGCGTGCTTGTGTCGGCTATTACGTCTGCACGCGTGCAATTATTTATCTTGATGTCTCTCTCTTGTACACATGCACGCGCGGAGAAAACGCACATCCGTACTCGCACACGCGCAGACATACGGATAAACAGATGAACACGAACACATACACAAACGAATACACAGACAGATAGATAGACACGCCGGTCTTAAGTTGAGTTGTATACTTGAGGGACAGAGCAAACGATGCTGCCTACATAGTTGAATTAGTTATTTTCGTCTTCGGTGTCAAATGCAATAAATAAGCAACGCGTGTTTTGATCTGTAAAAGGAATCAGCGTGCTGTAAATTAGTTAATTTTTCAGAAATGAAGTTATCATCTTAGTAAATTACACGTTCAATTTCTCTCTCATTCCATAGATTCTATAGGAAGAGATAATAAAAAAATAACAGAAGCTTCGTTATTTTGGCCTAGTCTGCTGATCGCCATCGCAGGAGATAAAAAAATCTAGGTTTCCATTATTGTCACTGTTTCAAACTTACTGATGTAAGAAGAGATTCACGTTTTGCTTTATCTTAAAGGCCGACTACCAGACTCGAGATTCTGCACAG
Source organism: Ixodes ricinus (assembly GCA_037355805.1). Taxonomy (NCBI): domain Eukaryota; kingdom Metazoa; phylum Arthropoda; class Arachnida; order Ixodida; family Ixodidae; genus Ixodes; species Ixodes ricinus. The sequence goes on along the minus strand of JAZHYW010000603.1, from coordinate 44,117 downwards.
GCAGAAGATCCTCCTCCCATGGGGGAGGAGGGGAAACAGGCAATGGTGGACAGGGTAAAAGGGGGAGAGGAGGAAGCGAGGGAGAAGTGGAAAGAGCGAACTGGTCGTCGGCCTTTAAATGCCACATTATCCACCACCAACAGGAAGTTGTGTAATATGACACTGGCTGGCGATAATTTCTCAAAATAACGCGTTTTTTTTTTCAGACAGATTAGAGATACGCGGGTAGGCACGTGACTTCAAGATAAGCTTACAGTACAGAAAGTGAACCAGGTGTAGTCGTCTATATGCAGTCATATTTATCGTGACTCAGAAGAACTGCGACTCCACGCAAAAGGCGAAGGAATATTTCCCGCGTCTACACTGTAGACGAAGAAAGGATTAGCTTCTTTGTAACGCGAAGGGTTCTGAGTGTCGTCGTAAAAAGTGGCGATTTGAGGGTAAATTTGAGGGTGACCCTTCGTTTTATCGTAACTTGGCAAAGAGCGAAGCCACGACCCCTCCGAGCCAATCACAGCGACGGAGGCGAAGCACGACACAGCCCATACCAATAGTGCGGGGGTAAGAGCGCAGGCCCCATTACTTGGCGAAGAGGGAGAGAGGAACTTAGCCAGGACCCTCTTTTGTGTGTGTCCCAAACGTCTCTCCCCAAAAATACCCAGGCAGCACGTGATTGGGTCAATATTGGAACTGAAGTGGACAAGAATAGACGAATGATTGCCCACGTTGATCCGTCGTTTTACCAATATTGTAAGCACAATGACATAGGCTGGTCAGTACTGACCTTTCATATACAATTGCCGTTCGAGTAAGTAAAGAATGTTGGCATAGGAAGGTCAATTTTGACCTGTCATGATCAATGACTTCAATATTGGAGTTGTGTCGGCGTAGGCCGGTTAATATTGACCAGTCATATCCAGAGGGCCGTCTGAGTATTGGAGAATGTCGGACCAGCTTTGTCAGCAATGACCAGTCATATTCAATGGCTGTCCAACATTAGAAATATGCTGGCAGTGGCTTGCCACAATTGGTATACTCATGGCAGATAGTGGCAAATGTTTGCCAAATACAACCAATGTTTACAAAAATTCTAAAATGTATTTACAATTCGTATGATTTTACGATCAGATGTGAAGTTTCGTGACTGTATTGAAAAGCTCGAAAAGTGTTTATTTTTAACCTTAAAACAAATGTTTAGATATGTAGTCTTGCAATGACTTTGTTAACATAATCACTTTATTGTTGGGCAAACAAGGGTAAAATATCATCATAGCTAGATTATAATTTAGATACTTAACAATACATTATTTTCACCGCTTTCATCTTTTTCCTGTTTTAATATTAGCGTACGGAAAGTGCAGGTGTGATAACAAAAAAGTTGGCGAGAACTTTATCTATTCTTTTTTGCATTTTTGCTGAAAAATGTGTTCAAAATATGCTTTGATAGAAAACAACGGCTTATTTTTAAAACACATTTAAAACAATAATTTCAGAGAATCTCTCGTCCACATCTTTATTATTCAATCATCTTCATTCATTCATTTGTTTATTTTGTTGTGCTTAACAACAGCTTTCTCCTTTAAAATTATGCACAATTAACATACAGCAAAAAGGAAGAGCAATTCTACAGATTGACAAAGAAAGCGTGAATGCTACAAAGATAGATAAAATTTATAGATTTGTAAGGAAAACTTGAACGCTGCAAAAAATGGGTTAAAAACGTCAATGCAGAAGCATGGAAAGTATTATACAAGGTGTGAATGCGTGTCATGGGGCAGGTTTGGAAGAATTGAGTAACTTAAAATGGAAGAGAAATTCGCAAATATTTTCTCTGGAACATGAACATTTATCACTGAAGTTAGATCAGGGCAATCAATGACTCCTGGAAGGCATTTGAACAAAACTAGTGAGGTCTTTGTTGCGTCGTCTGGCACTCAAAGTAGAATAATTGTATCGTTCTAAAAGTCTTCTATATTCAAGTAAACAGTGCGACCGACATACCGGGTAGTAAGAAAATCGAAAAAACGTTTAAAAACGGACGAAAATAGCAGACGTTAAAAAAAGAACAAAGAGGTAAAAACAAACAAAAAACAACAACAAACAAACAGAAGGAGCACCCCTCGAAAACGAGATTAGATGTGCGGAGATGAAGTGAAGACGATGGTCAATTTTTACAGCTATATGCTTAGCTCAATGTTTCACTACCAAGGTGATGCAAAAATATGCTTGCTCCAACCACTTCACATTTATTTTTTTTTATTTTTGCTACGGCTTGGTTATAGAATATACTTTTAACTTTAATAAAAAAAAAAACTCAATGTAGATGACCGATATCTTTTCAAAGCCATACTCTTGTACATACGTGTAAAAATACACATGTGCACACATGCGTGTAAAGTGCTGTATTTGATTTAGCGTCTTAATGTCCCTTAATGATTTGCTCTACAGTTAAAGAAAGGTACACATTCCGAAGAACAAACAGAGTTAAAAATATACCGTTAGAGTGTGTGATATCTACTCATAGAGCAAAGAAGGTCGCAGTTTGCACGAGTTTACAGCATTTTTTAAATGTTCTTCATTCTTTCGCATTGTATAGTGCACTAGAAAAGACTGCTGGCAGTCACCGTAATCATGCAACAGTGTCTATAAATTTCATGTGCGCACAAACTACGCCGTCTAAAGCCCGATTCCCATGGTGCTATTTTGCATGCGAACTCGCAGCTTCGACGTATAGGATACCGCTGCTTCCCCCAGGCTTTATTTGACGCACAAGCAACGTCGCAACTGCAATATCGCAAGTAAAATCGCACCATGTGAATCACTAGCAGAGGGTGGCGCGGCGACTGACCGCGTTGAAGTCGTCAGAGATCTATAGCCCGTGACGACGACATGACTCGTGATATCACTAGCTGACATCGTGACACGACCATGACATTTCAAGAAAATTGAAAGTTGCCAAACAAAACTATTCTTTCAAATTAAATGGCTTTAACATACCAAAAAGGAATATCGGTTATCTTCATTTTCCGTGTTTTTCATAATAAAATGAAAGGAAATAGGATATAAACGTGCACCAAAATGAATGGCAGTTCAAAAAGCGTGTTGTAAGCAGACGCTTAATCTGTTCGCTTAATCTTTCTCTCTCGTGCAAGCCTAGAAATTTGGTGCCGTTCACGAAACTACACTTATAGTTAATCAGAGGTAAAGATCACTCTTAAAATAATTATTGTGTCTCAAAAAGGTGCGTCTAAAAATAGTTCGTTTCAATGGGGTCGTTTCCCTCCGTCAATATCTGCTTCGGACAGGTGTGACACCGTATATTTTGAAGAACCCCGTCCTTCAGGTGCTTCATCTGCGACAATGAATCATCCTAACACGGATGTCGTTCCGAAGCCGCCGCCTCACTGGTCTGCACAAAACACAGGATGACACCGCAAAATAAATCACGATGCCACCAATCAAAACTACCGCAAACAGGCTCTCCTCGACTGCTCAGTCCAATTTCCGAAGAGCGTCGTCTTCTAACAAGTATCTGACAAGCTTTTCTGTCAACAGCACCACACCGTACCGAAATGCAGCTGCACCTGCGCTAAGATCGAAGAAAAAAAAGACTGCAACCTTTCCAAACACGCTTATCCAGTAACCACCTTAACCAGAAAGCAAATCCCGCCGACACGAGCAAAGCCAGCGAACGAACACCAATACTCCGAGACATCATCCGTCAATGAAGACGACGCAGCAGCCCAATAATTACCCGCCAAGTTCCAATAGCCGAACGGTTCTTTTAAGCGAAGGCGGCTTTCGAGAGTGCGAGAATCAGAATGACAGCTTCAATGACGAGGACAGCGACAACTAACCGAACGGCAAACGATGCCTTGTTGAGCACCAAGCCCAGAGAGCCCCTCTCCACCTTGCCAGAACCACCAGCGGCCACACCGGCCGTCAGAATCAGCCGAGCCAAGTAACCGGCGCTCCAGCCGCAACCCTAATACGTCAGCCGGGTGGACGGATGAGCCGGTCATCCACTTACCACAGCACGGACCAAACCGCGCCGTTTCTAACACATCTCCGGGGATCGGGCTGCCGCCTCCCGTGGCAGCGGCGAACACTAACCGCCATCAGCGGGACACAATGGCCGGGCCACGCCACGGCAGCCACGGACACATCTTCGAACAAGATGGATGCCCCCGTTCCTCCCGCTGCGCGCCGATATACGTCCACCTCTGCTCGTAGCAGAACTAGCTGGCCCTCGCTGATGAGAGGAACCGCAGTGCCTGCTGCTACTATACTTCCAGCAGCGCCGAATTCCGACGCTGTTTGTTTTGCGAGGAGGGCTCGTCATAATGCCGGATAATTCCTCGGCGAGGCAAGGCGCGTCGCGGGGGCCCCCGCCATGACAGGCAAGCAACAAATTCTCCGCGTTCACTCAATCTCCGAGAGAGTCGCCGCAACGCAAACACAAGTGGGGACGAAGGCTGAGGCGGCGCTCCTGCCACACGCTCCATCTTTTTCGAAAAAAGCAATTTGAGGACCGATATGCAGAGGCTCCTCTGGAGACTGTGGCGGGGAAGGGAGGCCTCGTGGATGCTGGGACGTACAGGTCTATTACGGCACGCAGACCTCCGTAATGGATGGCTTATTGTGAGGAGGAACTGGGCGCGCACGCGTCACTGGAACGGGGGAGGCCCAGCCTCTTCTGGATTTCGTTCGCGTCTCGGAGGGACGGTCGGGTTGACACGTCGCTTGAAGGCATTCGAGCTTTGTCAGCGAGAAGCGCCTACCGCGGTCCCTGGAGCGATCTTCGAGGGGACACGCTAACCGATGCCAGCTCGGAGCCCAAAATAATACTTGTCCACCAACTTTTGTTTTTAAATTTTAACACAGAACACATTGTGTCTGACGTCACGCATGAAACTTACACTCGCGTACATTTAGGTCAGTCATACGAATCACCCCCACTGTTATGGCGGGGCAACGTTTTCGCGTTGTCAGCTTTCTATGTCAAAATAATTTTATATGAAGAGAGCGCTACGAGCCGAGCGGGTTCCTTTCTCTTGCTGCTCTAGTGTGTGCCAATATTCGTCAATGGATAGTAAGTTCTGACTCTTATGCGCGCTTCTGTGGGATGTCATTGTGGGTAAATATTATCATTTAACCGTTTCTACATCGATTGAAACCGGTTTACTGTTTGTTCACGTGACAATTTCGAAAAGGGAGTTTGGGTAGCGGCAATATTTGCTCGTGAAGACGTGCGGTTGCTTGATTTAAAATGCATGTGCAATTGAATGCATTCTACCCGTGCTTACACGCGTGAGACGCCAATCAGGATGCTTTATACGGTGACTGGGATATAACATAGGGGATCATGAATGTTCATTTTACAGGCGGGCAAATTCTATGTGAAACAACGTCAGAGAAGGTGTGAACAAAGGAGGACGATTTTATAAGGAGGTAGAGAACAAGTAAATATCGATTGTAGCTTAACGGGTCATAGTGGGCCCTTAAACCTCTAAGCTACAAGTGCGGTATATATCTCGCCCTTTATTTTACAAAGTGACAGTTTCCACAATTTATATTCAGACCCGTGCGTCGCTTCTGCCCAGCCCATGTTAATGTTCAAGATATGAACTCTTCTCACAGACTGGAAATTGTTGAACTCAGCTGTCGAAAAATGCACTCTGAAGACGCAATCACGGGTATATCTGCCATCACGCACTCGAGAGGACTTCTGGATTTAAGGCTACATTTTAGGACGAATTTGTGTGGCGATTAGTGGTGTACCGGGAGGGGGGGGGGGGGGGAGTCCTGGGTTGTCCACGATTTAGGGTGGGGGGGGGTGGAAAAGTGCATGTGTCTACTATATATGTCGGCTGGAATTGGGGGTTCATGAGCACCACCCCTTGCAATGCAGTCGAAGATACGGTAGCCCATGTTTGAGCGCTGATTAAAGCTGAACAGGCGTACTCTTTCTATTCCGAAATGCCACAAAAAGTTGTCCGCGAGTTTAGACTATAGAGTAGTCAGGTAGGTTTCCATGTTCAGAATAGTGGCTCAATTAAGTTCAGACTACTGAGTCGCGAGATAGGTTTCTTGTTCAGACTAGTCCAGACGTTTGAGTTGATAGCGTTCGTAGCAACGACGAAGTAACCAGTTCAACTGTGATTCGTACGCCGTAGGACAAGGAGCATGAGATGTAGATATAATCGGATGACAGACAAATCAGGCACTGTCATTGAATCTGATATAAATAGAGCTGACTAATCTCAGGTAGAAAGGTCGATATACAGCTAGACAGATGGAGGTACGGTTCCTTAGTAGCAAGAGCGAAATGGGTTTTCGCGAAAAAAAAACACACACACACACACAAACACAAAGAAAAGGCGTTAGAAAAAAAAAAAGGCGAGGGCAGATGAAAAGGAATTAGGGCTGGACAGAGAAACTCAAAAAAGCATTTCGGAATAAATTACCAAAATACGGATTCCGGAATACAACGCAAAAATATAAATACTGAGATGCATTTGTGTTTTATATGACAGGATATCCTTGAGATACTTCTGCGACCAACGGCAGAAACGTGCCCTAGAATACAGATGCAGATACATACAGAAAACCTTTTTTCCCCAATCGTGATAGGTGTGGGGAAGTAGTTCTTGGGCAATGCAAATGGTATGTGATCGTGCTTTGGTGACTGTTTGTGATACATCGTACTTTCGTTCTCGCGTCAAAAGGTGTTTTTTTTTTCACTTTATCGTAAATACCCGAAAATTTGTTGTAAAAACCCCGTAAGAACTCGACATATTTAGCGAGATACTTAAAGGGACACTGGAATGGTATTTCTGCTCACCGAGGTTTTTATTTGAACATGACCAATACGAGCCCAACTACCTAGAACATAATTTGCTGCTCGAAATTCGTTTTCTTTCCGCCCGAAAACTGTCGGTCGAGAATCGGCCGGTTTCAATCGCCTTCACTCTTTTTTTCATGGTCACGGGGCGTTCAAACTCTGTGTTCCAAACATATTCGAAGTCGTCGGTCATCTAAAGCTCACATGTAATATTACAAATAAACAAAGAATACGAACCCCATTTTTGTGGCCTCCAATAAACTGCAAATACGTTGGTTGAAAAAAAATGGTTGAAAATCGCGTGACGATTACATGATGTGATGCGTTTAGACAGCGGCAGCTGTGCTGCTTATTCGAAGATGTGACGACGACGATCGATTGACATTGCGCCGATCGTGCGTCATGCGGTGATCTGTTATTGAAATGACGTTGCGTTCATTTAGGTTCGTTACTTTGTTGATGAATAAATTATTTTAAGGTTGTGATGCGTTTTCCCGCCAAATTTAGTGGGTTAACTGATTTGGTACATTGGTCACATGACGTAAAGTTTTCTGCTAAATTTAGCGGGGAAACTGAATTGGTGCATAGGTCACAAGACGTAAATGTTTTCGCGCGGGGAAGCGGAATCTGTCTGAGGGTCACGTGAAAATTATTTTCCCGCCAAATTTAGCAGAGAAACTTTTCGTTTACGTTCACGCCGTCACGAAATCCAGGAAAAAATCACTAACAACTGCCGCTTAAAAAAAGAAAAATGTTGCGCAGATCACAGGAAAGACATGCGCTGTATCTTCCGGACTAGAGTCCGCACCCGCGGTGCATTGTCCGCACGTCGTGCATAGTCCAAACGTAAAAAAGTATGCACAGCACATCTCGACAAATGCCTGCTGTATTAGCTCGCAGAGAAGCTTGCATCAGTATTAACACAATTCTACGTTCTATGTTAAATAACATTTCCCATGACTTAGGCATTGATAAAAACATTGATGTGTTCGCGACTTTATCTATGCCTGATTTTAACTCATTATTCACTGAAACTTTCGTGCAAAGACATTTTTGTGCTAGCAGATTTAAGACTTCGTACGTCCCTGCCCGTAATCTTAGACCGAAAGAACGTTACCGGACACCTCGGTGTTTCACAAGATATGGTAAAAAAAAAAAAACTATTGTATTATGTCGCAGAATGCTTTAATAAACTCAAGTAGTGTTTAATTAATGCAACAACAAGGTATAAACTGAAGAAAGGGCTGAAAAACATTAAGGTATAACTCCCCCCCCCCCCTAGTGACTTTGCTTTCGGTTTTGATTTCGCTTTTGTTTTTGACTTATGATCTGTATTTGTGTGTGTGTGTGTTTCGTTTGCCGACTGCCAGACGCTGCGAGACCAGCCCACTGAGGCTTTGGCAGGTCTGTCTTTCTATGTGTACTTTTCATGTAATAAAAATTATTAGCATTATTATAAATCAACAGTAATATAGTCCGTTACTGATAAAATCATTCACGACTTGTTCCAATGAACGATCTAGAAAAAAAAACTAATCCTTGTATTGTCCACTCTGTAGATAGTCCCCATCGGGTAAATTTTCCACATTTAAACATGTATAGTCCGCGGACTCTAGAAGCTTTGCAGCAGCAGCTGTGCATGGGCACCGCGATAATCGACTTTCAGTTCTTGTTTCCTCCTATTTTGTGATCACTTCGCTCCATTATTACCGCAACAGGAGAGGTTGAATGGCCGTTTTAGATCCGTTTGTGTCTTTCACCCCAGCATTGGCCCTTGTGGAGGCTCGTCAAAGCCCGTTTCACTGGCTTGGTATCTCGCTAAGACAAGACAAAGTCAGCAATGGCGGCTGTAGAAAGGCGCGTGTGCAACATGTCTATAGTCCGGAAAATATGGTACAGCGAAAGCTGACAAGGGAGCTTTCGCTGCCTTGTCAGCTTACAGGTGAACGGAGTGTACCAACATTTTCTCTCTTAAATACAATAATTTCGTTTTACAAGGACTATCATAAGGTGAGCTTCGAGAAATGGAAAGTAGTGTTGCGGAACATTTTTTAAAACATTTCTCTCGATAACTGTACAGGAAAAGTAACGTGAAAGTAATTTGTAACGCAACGAGTGAAGTAATTCGCTACTTTTCAGCAAGAGTAATTTGTAACAGTAATTCATTACATTCGAGGCTCGGTAATTTGTAATTGTAATTCATTAAATTTTTCAAGTAACGGGCACAAATCTGCAGGCTAATTGTAAAGTTTGTACCTAAACTTCCATGAATTGTTTCACGGTTCGGCTGGAGGGTTTCCCATGCAAGTCCCGTATATGATAAATTAACAGAACCGCTTCAATGAGATGAAGTCTTAGACACACCCCTATTGCCAATGCTCCTCGATGACTGAGTTGCGCGCTGCCATGTTACCCATCCTGCATCCTCATCCGGATAATACGGAGCCCATGCAGAGTGGGGTTGTGCCTGTCCATGCACAAGAGCTCATGTGTAAAACGCCGAGACCAAAAGTGCCTCTCCCTTTCATAATAAAAAAATATGTTGTTTGTACTCTCACACTCCTTCTACCGCAACTAGTAGCCTCTTAATGAGATAAAGAAACGACCTTTGGTCGTGTGGCAAAACAATTTTTGAAGTCATATCATTGTTTTTACTGAAGCTTCCGTCAATTTCTGTCCCGCAAAATTAAACGAGCACTTGTGCTCCGGTCTACCATTCCAGGACCCTTACTCTCCTTACCTAGCGTCAAAGACCCAGAAGAGGTGGGTATTCAAAGGACGCTCCTGCCAAAGCGGGAGCTAGAATCGTTCAGCGTTCGCTTGCCGCTCGTTCGCTTTGCTTCCCCCTGCGAAGTGAGCCCTAGTATCCGCCTAACAACAAGAGGAATTTCCGAAACATGAACCACGCGACTCCCGCCTCGACCCGATGCCTCCAGACTGCTCATTCTGTGTTTTCCACCTCTCTTGCTTTCGATCGCGCGGTCGCCAGTTTCGCCATCTCCCCTCCAACGCAAAGGGCGCTGTTGCGTGCTGCGGCTCCCATTTCTTTTACGCACCCTCGGAGATCTAAACGGGCGAAGAAGCAAGTCCCCGGAGGAAACACAAATTAAACGTGCAGCCCAGAAGGGACAGCCAATATGTGAGGAAAAAATAAATAACTCTGTAATAAAAGAAGTGCGGGCTTTACTCGTCCACACGCTCGCTCGTGAAAGCAAACACAAGCTGCAAATAAATCGTTTTCGCCTCCGGTTCCTTTCCGCGCGTGTATAACCCTGTTTGTTTTTCTGCGCTCTCCATGACAAATGGGGCAAGCTTCCCATTGGTCGACGCACGGGATAGCCTCGAACCCCGCCCCCGTTGCCGACACATACGCCCGTCCATGGTCGCTCTCTCACCGATGCTGTACGGGTCGATAGTCGCCGAGCAGGGAACGCAGTGACTGCCCCCCCCCCCTCCACTTTTCCCTCTCTCTTCTTTGCCCCTCCCATTCCGTCATCGCAGAGTGCCTTCAAATTAGTCCCTGTTGCTTGCACCGAGAAATTAGCGATAAAGTTAATTTGCTCTTAACGATGTCCGCTCGGGTAAACAGCTATGGGGAACGCGCGTTTCGTTCACTGCGCCGCCTAGGGAGAGGAAGAGAAAGCATTGAAGAGAGTGGTTTGGTTATAATTATATATAATAAAGATTTCTGTATTGAGGTAGTGATTAGAAAAGACATAAACAGGCGCTTGGCTATTGGCTAGAGTTTTCTCCGATATGTAAATGAAAATGTGGAGGCTTGCAGATGAAAAAGCTGCAGTCGCGTCAGGAAACAAAAATATTTTTACGTGTTTCTGTTGTGTGTTTATGGCAAATAAAGAGTTATTTATTTCCTACCTTTGTTCTTATCAAAATATAATTTTTATTGAGACTCGTTATTGAAGTCATATTTGTTGTATTCAAAGGTGTCGTCGAATTTTCTTCCGTTTCTTTTCGAAGGGAGGGAAAAAAGGGGCCGCGGGGGGGGGGGGGTTATACTGACCAACTACATATCACAAAGGAAGTGAGAACGGGTGACCGTCTTATGCCCGGGATATGACAGACATGACATGATACAGTATGTCACACAATTTCAGATCTGTGACAAACCACTGACGACTTAGTGCATCTATTGATGGTTGAAATGAATATTTTCCAAAAAATGTTTTGTGCTTAAAATAAGAGAAATCTCAGAATGTGCAGACAGAGAAGTTCTTTTACGCAGCTCATCGTGGAACGAATCAAGAAAACGCAGAAAATAAAACTAGTAAAGAAAGAGATATGCTTCTAAAGGAGTCATTTACCAATGTCAGGAAATCGTAATCAGCGCAACGGTCAAGTGCTTGCATGAGTTTATGCTTTTGGTTATTAGCACAGCAGACAAAAATATATAGTATGCTTCGGCCACTTACTGATTTTCATGGCACTAGTTCAATTTCTCGAAATGAAACCACAAGGAGTCGGCGAACGCATTACCGAGGGAAGGACAGGCAGGACTGAATGAAAATAACGCAAGGCAGTTGGAACGGCTTTAATAGGTCCCAAAACAATCATGACACATTTGAGAGGAAGAGGGACGCAGAGAGAAGGAAATTCAAGATGTCCAATAAACATTGTGATAAGCAATAGCAGTAACGCGTTGCACGTAACGGTGTTACCCGTAGTGCGTAATTTTTGCAATAGCATAGAAGGTATTTGTTATAGTTACACAATTGTAGCATGTAACGGGTTACTATATTTCAGCAACGTAAGGATTTGCTTTACTTGTTACATTTCGTTGCCAGGACTTCCACTATAGTTCAAAAATTATATTACAAATATGTATTGTGCTTCAGACGCCAAGTCTTGTGTATTTACACGCCGGTCTGCTAACGCTTACAATCAACCCTATCAACCTTCGAGTCTTGAAAACTGGAAAGGGGGACAAAGATTTCTGCACATGGCACTAAGTTATAAAGAATCTTGCTTACAAACGCGCTCCGCCCACGGTATACTGTTTATCGCACTGCTAGGTGCTAGTAAGTTTGGCAAATTATGTAAGTGTTTTTTTCTTAGAGCACGAAATGCCTTTGAGCAGAATCCCCCAATCCCGAAATATTGTCCGCACGTCCGTCCGTGCTTTTAATGTTAAATTTAGCGGGAAATGAACGTCACGTTACCTGATCAAGCGAATAATGCACCAATTTTGTTTCTCGGCTAAATTTGGCGAGAAATGTGATGTCACGTAACCTGATGTCACGTCACTTTTACAGAAATTCAAGGTTCCACGCTGAATTTTAGAGATATAATAATGTCGCGTGTCCTGACGTCATGTGAGTTATAGACGAATTCAGTTTCCCCGCTCAATTTTGCCATGAATTTGATGTCCCGTGACCTATGCGCCCTGTCACTTTCTTCGCTAAATTCATAAAAATATAGGTTCTTCACTCCCCGAGAGGAGTGTTCAATGTCTTCGAAACAACGTTAAACCATCATCAATGATAGAATAAATCTAAACTATTGTCGAAAAACACGGAGTACAACTGGAAACAGAACCAGGGGTTTCCACAGGAATTAAAATTAGGGCAGGGGGGGGTCCAAATTTTTAGGGGGGTTAGGGGGGCGGGGGCATCGGGAATAGAGTAGCCGTCGTGGATTAAAGGGGTCCCTTCGGAAAAATAAGGGGGTGGGGGGGGGTGTTGTACACCCCGTAAAAGGGGGGGGGGTGTAGGGAAATCACTTAACAGAACCAACGCACGGGCGGACTGGTAATACATGATTTTAATGTAAAAAAAGAAGAAAAGGAAACGGGAAGGTGGACACAGAAAGGTAAAAACGACGTTATTGTGAAGTTTCTGTGTTAATGTCCTGCTTATTCAACTATGCATCTTGTGAATATCTGCAATGTCAGAATAGCTGAATTTCTTTTTTCAAAACATGAGGCGACGACTTCGTACTAATGGCGTTATTTTTTTAGGTAATATCTCACAGGTGATAATGAATAATAGAGGCGAAATGTCAGAATTTGCCTGGTCTCTTCATCCAAGCTACCTCGTTTAAAGCCTGCATTCACAAATAGATATTCGCACTTCTGAATCCGAAAAGTTCCACTACACGACAATTAACCAAGCTATAGACGTTATGGGGAATAATAAAGTAACGCAATTGCTCAGTCTTTTGCCACACTAATTAGAAACGAGGACTGCCCCTCTGAGGAACCACATTTCCAGCAACGCAGGAGCACGCCGCGCGACGGCCCCGGGGAGAGTCAACGAGCCGCAGGCAGAACCGACAAATGGAGGGGTCCCGGAATTCGCATCGATCCGCGCATGTGCGGAAGGTCAAAGGCACGCCTCACCCCCACGGCGCGACAGTCCCCCAGTGGCGGCAACGAAGACCGAAGAGCAGCGCGAATCGCCGCGGCAACCCGACTAGGGCGCATACACAAATCAGCGACTGAGTAGCTAAACAAGCGCGGTCGGGGGAAAGGGAGCCGCAATCTTGCGCACTTACAACAGGCCGGCAGTTCCGCGCGCCGTGCAAGTACCCACGCTGCTTGTCAGCGCTGGTAATTGCCGGATTTACAGCGCGTTTCGCTCATTAGCCGCACGGCGCGCCACGCATCGCTGGCGCTCACCGCGCCTCTGTGCACGCGGTGGCTGCTACGGCAGCGACCCGGGGGGGGGGGGGGCAGGTGCGATGTCGCTGGCAGTGGCCAGGTTTTAGCTAGAGTTCCTTTCGCATTCATGTTCGTGCTGTAGGCAAAGGAACTCGCCATGTTCTTAAAATCTTTGAATTATCATCATCATCATCATTATCATCATCATTTATTTTTCCTTAAAGGCCCGTGGGTGCATTCCAGTCCATTGCAAGATTCTGCTTCTGCACGCCGCCGTCTTTGTCTACTGGGCTGTGGAATGAGTTCCGGGCATGCGCAGTAGATCTCTCTTGTGGAAGACCAGACGCCGCGCATGCGTCCACAAGCCAGTGACTCACCATATTTCGCCCGAGTGATAACTAATAAGCGCCGTAAAAATGTATACGAGGAAGTAGGCGGATAAGACGCGTAAACAATCAGAGCATCAATATCAACACAATGTGCCGAGAAACTGAGGGAGGAAGGAAGACGAGAGGAGCGGGAACGTCAGAACGCCGAGCTCTGATTGGAAGGATTAGAGGGTAGACCTAAAGCTAGCTTCCTTTGTCTCTACAGCACTCGTCGAATACGTTCGAATGCGAGAGCCAAACGCCGGACGCCGGGGTTCCGCGCTCTAAAGCCTTCGTCCAGTGCACTGGAGACAGACAGCTAGCTTTAGGTCTAGCCACTAATCTGACCAACCAGAGTTCGGCATTCTATAACGTCCCCTCCCGCTCTCGTCTCCCCATCTCCCTCACTTTATCGGCACAAAGAAGATATACTGTATAGTCCAGTTCAGGAGATCAATTGGGGAGGGGGCGACCACTGCTGCAAACTTCTGAGGGTCATTCGTGAAAAATAAATGAAATCACGTAGCACGCGTTCCAGTTGCTTGTATTCAATGGTAATCTACATTTCATAAGCGACGGTGGGGAATGTAATTGAACGTCCAGAACAGCTGAAAACAGGAAACATACGGCGAGGTGGTGATAAAAGAAATCACCTAAATTGAAAGAGGCTAGAGAGGCGGGACATCCTTCAGCGGGGGAAAGTGTGTCTATATAGGTTAGAAGAGCGCGTGATTCTGACATAGCGCACAGACTGAAGGAAACAAAGCGCTTCATGTTCAACAAATTCAAGATTGCCCTCTTTACGTATGGCTGCAAGGGAGACCATACGCAAAATGTGTATTCTAGCGCGTATCTTGCAGAAACTGTAAGCTTGACGAAAATAATCCCCGGAGAAGGGGAACAAGCGGGACAATGGACAAGCACAAAACTCCAAACACAGCTATGTGACTGCTGCGCGACAGAAAAAATCCGCCATGGTCCTGGTATCAAACCAGGGACCTTTCTATTTTCAGTGGAGCGCAGTGGATGTTTAACTCCTGGTTAACTCAGTTGGGAGAGCGTTCCACTGGAAATGGAGAGGTCCCTGGTTCCATACCAGGACCAGGTGGATTTTTCGGTCGCGCTCCGGTCACCTATCTGTGTTTGGAGTTTTGTGTTTGTCCTTTGTCCCCCTTGTTCCCTTCTCCAGGGATTATTTTCGTCCTTCTTGTCCACCTCGCTAGCACCTTTGCATTTAATTGTGTTATCACGGTAAGCTTGTCATTTTACGGGGGTGTTCAGCCCGTGGTTACCGCTCAAGAATACGAAAGTAAAGTCAGCACCAGCAATCACGGGGGAATTTTTACAGCAAGGGGGACTTGAATTCAGAGGTATTCATGTGACGGAAAGTGGTTACCAATCTGATTCCAAAACTATAATTTAATATGTCACCTCCACAAAACAAAGAGGGATTTATGTTGTTTGTCAATTTACAGCAATAGACAATTTTTGGCACAAGTGATATCCTGATGCAAGATCTTTCTGTCAACTTGATTGCTAATGGCTTTATTAAAAAGCTTTGTAGATGTCAATGGCTGGGCGAACACGCAAAGTAAAAGAAAATTATGTTGTCGTCTATGTGATTTATGTAGACCAAAATAAAAAAGGGGCAAACTACGTTTCCCTAGGGCATGACAATGCAATGTGACTGCATGGGAGATTATACTTTTTTCGTAGACGAGTATTAGGTGTTCTTAATAAGGAATTAGGAAAGCCATTTGACAACAGACAGGAGATTGTAGTAGTCTTAAGTTGAAAAACAAATGTTGCTGAGGGTCTTTGTGGAATGCTTTGAAGAAGTCGGTGAAACTGACGTTAGTTTTAAAGTTTAAATCAAAACCGGAATTAATTTCGGTAAGAGATAAGTTTCACAGGAACATCGCTTATGAGACCGGAACAGCCATTAAAAAATAAAGATTTGTGAATCTAAACGTGTTACCATGTTTGGATAAAGTATATGCTCCAATAACATTGAAATAACTTGAGTGGTAATAGACGATAAGCGAAAAGTACAGCGCCATCTAGTGGAGCGTCGAGAAGTGCGTCCGTTATCTTGGTAGTGGCGAAAAAACGAAACCATTGACCGTACCGGCGTGGAACTCTTGTAAACAAGTTGCCACGCCTTGTACGAGAGGCGCGGTACCAACGCATTGCTGCGTTCTGATTTGTAAGCAGCGAGTAACATTCGATTCGTGCGAGAACAAGTATACATACGTGTAGAGCGTAGCTCTTAGGTGCCCGCGCGCGTTGAATTATGGGACGTAGAAGTTTCCCTGCTATATTTAGCGGGGAAACTGAATTGGTGTTGAGTTCACGCGACGTCAATTTCCCGCTAAATTTAGCGGGAAAACTTGACCCGATAAATTTAGTGGGCAAGCTTAACCCGCTAAAGTTAGTAAGGAAATGTTCGCTAAATTTACCGCTAAATTTAGCAGGAACATTTCTCCGCTAAATTTAGCGGAAAAATTTTCGCTAAGTTTAGCGGGAGATTTAGCAAAAATTTTCCGCTAAATGGGAGGCGAGGAGAGGAGGAGGGTGGGTACGGAGGGGAGGAGAGGCATATCCTCCCTCCTCCTCTTCAAGAGCTGCGCTCTAATTTTGCGTTACAGAGAATTTTATACGTCTTTAATTTTTTACTTGTCACTTTACACGCAGCTTTTGACAATAATATTTGGCGACAACGTGAAGAGACATGCCCGACGTTCTCGCACGGCGCGAACCTCTTAACAACCATTAAAGTGGACCCTAGCGAAGGCGAAGCAGAAAGATGGTACAGCTTTACAAAACTATACTACCACCCACAATTCAAGGCTCGTATGGTTAACAGTGAACTACAAAAGTTGCAAACACCAGAGTGCTTCATTTAAATGTCATATATATATATATATTAAAAAAATAATTAGCCTCAGTCATAAAATAGTTTCATTGCATGGCAGCGATTCGTATACACTTTATCTGGCGGCGGTAAACGAGGTTTCTAAACAACACCTCAAAAACAAATGAGGAGAGTTGGTTCATCAAATGTTCTTGAAGATTTATAGTACGCGGGTATGCAGAATAGGAAACGCCACAGACACGGTCGGCGTGTCTGTCTGCTCTCAACTCTTTCACAGAGACGGGATTCTGCTGTCGGTCTTGTAGAACGCCACGTTCGATTAAATATGCACTTGCTTGTGTTCATCGCCGTAGCTAAAACTTCAATGTCAGCGGCGGCAAACAATTACGCTGCGGACAACGACAGTTGTTACACCGGCGACGCTAACTTTATTTCGCAAGCGGCCAGTTTCTTTTCTTTCTTTTTTTTTTGTCATAGCCGAGATTAAAATTTTATTTAGTACCAAGGAGCTTTGCGTAATTTTGGGAAAGTAGTGTTTTGAACATTTTATACTCTAATGCAGTCATTCTGCTAGGGCTGACCAAATTCACGTTTGCCAGCGAGGCATCCGTCATCCGTGCTCGAGGTCAATGCCATCTCAAGACAATTCGAACTCATCGCACGTCGAGAAAAAAAGAAATACCGAAGGCAAGGTTTGTTTTGCAGGAACTCAAAGCTTTACACCGGTTAAAACTTTCGCCAGTAACATGTAAAAGAAAAAAAAAACAGTTAAACAAACTTCGAGTCACATGTATTGGCGTGGAACTAAGATAGTGGACGGCATGCTTCTACCGCTAAACTGTTCGACTTCTTGCGCCTTACGCATCAAGAAATGAATTGAAAGTGTCGTCAGAATTGAAGGGACGACGGCGTAGTCCTTTTTTACACGTTGGGTTATCGGAAGTTAGAAAATCACACAGTCCCTGTGTCGCAATCACTGGCAGATGATCCCTGCCCTCAAAAGGCTGAGACATCGAAACTCAAGAAAGTTGATGGTACCAAGAGGGCAGCGCGCACAGTGTTACCAGACCACCAAGCAGTTTTGCATATCGTCTATTACTGATTAGCTTGCGATCACCAGTTTTGTGGGCAGGGATTACGTTAGAAATGGTGAAATTACAGGGAATTGTTGAAAGCATACGTTACGTCAGGATTTTGTGATTGATTTTTAAGACCACGGCTCATTAAAAACTCGAAAGAACAGCATAGTATGATAAGCCCTTCCCACACACCGCTTCTATGTTTACGAATGAACACCCGAGCGTGCGATCTTCGCAGCCAGCTTCACTCGCTTCGGAAAGCGAGCGAAGCACACGTCATACGCAATAACGCTTAAAATGGCACCAGCCAGTTCTTTTCTTGAGTGATGTGTACGATATCGAACGAGACAAGAAATAAGTCAGAATAACATATGGCGTTCTAGAACAAATAAAACCGCAACTTATGATGACTCGATACATCCTTGATGACGTCAGTGGACACATCCACAAACATTTCATTTTCAGGCTGAGCATCACGAGGCCGATCTCCGAGTTCCACGATTGGAAGACAAACAAAACGACTACAGTTTTTTGTTCAGTCTCTATCCCGCATTTATTTTTCTCTAGCGGCATATAAGCAAGCCACACATGTAGATCCAAAAGGACGTAAACAAAACTAGCAATAAAGGAAAAGCCCGTCGCCACAGCAGTGCCTCGGTCGTGAAGACGGCGCGGGCCACACAGGAGGGCAACTCTCGTAACCCTTGCTGGCCGAATAACCCCATCCCTCAGTGGCAATCCGCGCTGCCATGCAGAGCCGTCTTGAAGGTTAGCACTATCTGCGCCAGCAGCCAGGCAGTCAGACGGCGCTGGAGGCACGCAGTCTAGCAGGGACCCGCAGCAAACGACCCTAAAAACAAATAAAAAAAGAGAAACAAGGCATACCCTGCTGCTTTCGGAATGCAACTTCCTGCCTGCCACGCCACCTGTGGGCTCGTTCTTCTATACTCTCTGTTTTAGCCTTGTGTTGTCGTTTGCTGAGTACGTTTTGTTTGCGCCTTTCTCTTGTGTGTTGCTGCGCGTCACTAGATTTTTTTATTTTTTATTTGTGGCATGCGCTGGTTAGAAGGACCCCTGCTCGCGTATGCTTCGTTTCATCTTAAGCTGGAGTGCAGCGAACGCTACGAGTCATCCGAAACAATCCAGTGCCGTGTGTCTGCCACGTGACCTTCGGAAGGGCGCAGCGACGCACGGATGGCACTTAGTCTCGCGATATATTCGCAGTGCAGGATTGGCTGGGGATAACGCGTAGCGTCCAACTATTGTCCATCGTAAGGCGAAATTGAGTATATTCGCTGTTTTTTTTGCATTGTTTGGTATAGATGCGTCTCCGGGATTCCGATGATTCTTCCCTTTTCTTCATTCGCCTATAGCAAAGCAAATATACGTCTTGGGACCTCGTATTTCTTTTAGAGTTTTTGTTGTTGTTGTTGTTGTTTCTTTGCCTCCAAACCATTCGTTTCTGTCGAGTCATTGCTATTGTTTCGAGGTATACGAGGCCGCGCCATGCATAAACAGTAGAATGGCAGATGCCACAACCAAGTTTTCTCTCTTACTTTATTCTTGTCGAGAACTCGAGGGGAAGGAGAAGAGTGGTATTGGAATCTTTTGCTTTATATACTTACGAGTATAACCGTCTCTGTCTGGGCTTCCCTTCCCTGAACTGCTACGCCATTCCATTACGGGAAAGAGTTGTGGTAAAGAAAAAGTGCAAACAATAAGCGAACGAAGAGCGAGAAATGGACGCTGAAGATTGAGGCAACAGTGTGGCTCTCTGGCGTGAATTAAGTGACAATGGGATTGCAAGATGGATGACGGGCGCTGCAGACTCGAAAAGAGATTGGCTAAAAAAATTAAGACGCACGGTGCCGTTTACAGAACACGGTGAATCGTCGGTGGCGTCAGAGGCCATACGTTATCTTATTAGGTGCGAACTCTGCGCTTTTGCTTTTTTTAGCTATCCGAAATTTCCATAGCCTAATTAAGGGTTTCTGCTTTTTGGCCGTTATTTACAACACAATACGGCGTTAGAAGTCGACATCTATATTACTAAGATAAAAGTGATGCATGTGTATCTTAGATACGAACTCTACCTCCCCGCATTAAAGCGGTAAAAAGAAACGAAGTAAGGGAGCGAGCATTGGTGTATATACGTGGAAACGAAAAACCAAAGTCAACCTCCTTCATCACTTAATCACAGGCACAAGCAGAAGGGTATCAATATAAAGCATGCGTAAGAGAATCTTCTTTGTGTTGTCTACAGTTTTGATGATCGTATACGCCCAAAATAAGCGGCGTTATCACGTATAATAAGCTCTGTAGAATTGGCATTTGGGATACGGGAACTGACAGAAAACTCATCGAAGAATGTGTTGGTGGTTGTGATGTGTATCTCAACCGAATGTTTGCGGCATTGCTGTTTCCACCAATTCATAACAGTAATGTTTAACGGAAATCCTTTAGGTGTCGTCAGGTAAATATGGAAAAACGCCATTTCTAGCAACATATATATGCCATACTATATTCATCAACTTTAATGTCTTGGTATTCGAACACATAATGCTTGCTTGCAGAAATGGGTGGCTTATATAAATATTTATCCTTATTTTTTTATAAATTCGCAGAGTCGCTCTAGATGCGTACCATTCCTCTCTTACGCTTGATCCCTAGGGATCTCGCAAATATAAGCGTTTGCCGGTTCATCGTTCAGACTGTCGGGGCACCATACAAGAGCTCGCGAGGTCTAATGGACTCCAAGTTTGATCAACGGAGGGACACATACAAATGTAACATTTAAAGGCCGCATAATTCTGTTTGTGAAATGCTTTGTTTATAATTGGGTTTATTTTTCCAGAATAGCCTATCTTGGTAACTATATATTCCGTTTTACCTCAACTCCGGTCGCAGCTGACGCCACAATTTGATGGAGTTCTTATATTGTACGCTAGAGGTTGAGCTGGCGCTAGTGTGCTGTGGAAAATTGAAGCAGGCAGCAATCAGTCTGGAATTGACTTCCGGTAATACACATTTGTATGGAAAAAAAATGGGTGCATTTTCTTTCTGCGCTTCGATTATCATGAATGATTCGTACATATTAGATAGCTTGGAATATTTATCAATCGTGTAAATGAAAATATTGGTCGGTTACGGTGTTCTTCTAAATTCCTTGCATTAAACGCGGTGCTAAAACAGCTTCATACATGCATTTGTGTGTACTGTCGGACATTTTCAGGGCGAACGCGGCATCCGTGCTTTTCTGCATGAGGGATTTGGGGGCCAAACGAACAAAGGACATCTGGAAAACCAAGATAGACGGCAAAGACCACGCAACACTGAATCAGTAACTCCCTGTGCATGTAGACGATCAACATAAAGTGAACGCCAAGTACTAATGTAATCCGATTTGCGAGCAATAAATAAGTATCGCTTCTATTATCTCTGCTCATGCATATATGTACGAAGGTGCTGGTTCTGCGTTTCAAAACATCACCCGTACGCTCGAAATCTTTGAAACAAAGCTAAAAGTCAAAGCGCAGGTGCCCGATAAAAGCTGCTGCCCGGCATAGGAACTAATGACAATAAAACAAAGACCTTTTATAGCCCACGTACTTTATTCTTTACGTTTTCAATGTTTTTAACCGCTGGATCTTAAAGATGCACGACGGGTCATTTTCATATATATAGTGGCAGGACTGGCATACTAGAAGCATATAAGCGTCACCGGAATGCTGGAGAACATTGAACACGCTATATATTCCTTTCGATCATTAGTTTGCTTAGAATCGTCGTTCTTTTTGGACACCTGCTATCGGAACGGAGGTTCGGGCCCGAGATATTGCGAAGTTTAACATCGTTTTCACTCACAAAGAAAAAATACCTTAACTAAAACAATTACACTTTTATAGTGTTAATAAAGGTACGTGCTATTCGCTATACGACCCAAGTAACAAATGTGATTCCTGTTAGAGTTTTCCCTCAGTCTCCGCCGTCAATGAATAGAAATAAAATGATTTATTATTTATTATTATTATATATTATTCTCCGGTTAAGAGACACCACGAAAGCGCTGTTTTGCCATAGGAATGCACACCTGTGCACCGCAAAAGTGTATAGACTGGTCGCTCTCTGCTTCGTTCTGGATCCCGGAGGTCGCGCATAGACACTAGCGACAGTTGAACCTCTAGCGTACATGATAGCAACTATATATATGGATTGAGCCGATCGGAGCAGCGCCGAAAGAGCACCGTCACGACGCTCGTCGTCTTTGCACTCTTTGCGCGTTTCCCATCACCGAGTACACCAATCCCGCACATATATATATATTATATACGCCGAGATCCTGCACTTTCTTCTTGCGCGTGATTGGGTTAGCCGGTCAGAGCGAGCGCAGTGACGATGCACTTTTGGTTCTGCCTGATTGGCTTCATCGGATAGTACCGTCGGATACGGTCGGATTCGAGGACCGTTCACGCACGACTCTTACGACGAGAGAATGCACCGACACGCTGGCGCCATCTATGCGGTGATCCTGGAAAGGCGTTTCGCTAGAGTGAAGGTTTGGCGGTATTTGCGAGGTCACATGTATGTAGTACTTGGGAGAAGTGGTCGTTTATAACTTTTTCAAAAATGTTTTTTTTTGTCTTTGCGCCGTGAAAGAAAGGGTGATTCGCGAGAGAAATAGGAAATATGCGGGACCGTCAAGTGTTCCCTTGGTCCCTGACAGGTGGTGCCAGTGTTCTCTCTCGTCGCAGGAGATTTTAAGAGGTTACGAGGCATTCGGTCCTAAGAAATCGCGATTGTGTGAACGGGCCTTTGAACTGACAGGGTAACAAAAATAACAGTTTGTCGCGGCCATGAAGCGTATTGACAATTGTAAGGCAACCATCCTTTGAGGGTCAAGATATAAACAAAAAGTGAAATGTTTTTTTAAAAATCCGGCGAGATAGTGATGGGTCGTAAAAAGATCCTAACAAAATCTTTTTTTTTTTTGCATAAGCGTATATTACACAAACGTAATCAATAGAATCGCTGCGTCGGCTCACTCCCAATGACTTTGAGACTTCTTAATCTCTAGCATCTCTTACAAAATTTATAAACGCCGCGTCTCTCGAAAGCACACCCGTCACTTTCACCACCACTCCCCAAAGCTAGTATGGAGAAAGCGTTCTCGTCTTCGCCGGTTTACCGCGACATTTTTCTCGCCAGAAATCCGCGAAGCAGCGCGCGTGTGAGGTTCGACTGAAGAGGGTAGGGGGGGGGATCTTGGGAGGGGGACCCCCCGCGGGGTCCCCCTCCCGAAGACCGATAGTTGGCCCCCAATATTTGCAGAGTGTCCCTGGCCGCTTCCATCCCGGCCGCGGGCCCCCGCTTGCGCGCGGCCGCACCTCGCGGGACATTACTTCTCGCCCCGAGAAGAGAGGCGCTGCTGCACGTGAGAGCCCGAGCGCTTCGCTCACGATGGATGACCGCTCGAAGCCCGGCATTTGTTTCACGCCATGCGCGGCTTAGGTACTGGAGTATTTGAATAGACCCCTCCCATCTCCTCTTAGTTTTTTTTTTGTTTTTTAGGCGTTTTGCGGCAGCCTATCAGCCGGTTAGTTTAAATTGCGGGGCTGACCGCAGGCGACCCACGCTGTTTCCGATTGGGATCTATGATGCGGCCGTACTCTTGGTGTCTAACTGCGACGTGATTGAGCTTCGCGGGCTGACGCGAAAAAGTTGTCACTTCCTTTCATTTTCTTTTCTGAAGTTTGGGTCTGGAAGTACGGTGTCGCCTCTATAGGAGGGATGGGCACGAATGGGGGACTGAGTGTGCTCGAAGACGCGTGCGTTTTGTTTTTCACCTGTCCGTGCCGAGTGTTTTTCCGCCTCTTCAATTATGGGCCCGGTTGCAGTTAATTGAACCTCCGGGGCTGTGTTTCACACGCCGAGTGAAAACGTCGTGCTGACAAGCTAAGTCGATATATGAAGCATGGGTTCGATTTACGTAACCACAATGCTTAGTAACTACGAAGGACGTTTGCTTTTTTTCGGTACCGGTGCGCTGAGCACTCAGCCCGCTAGGACTACTATTATGATATCTAAAACATTTGAATTTTCAAGCCTGCCAAATCTCCGTCTTTGACTAGTTTCAAATTTGAAACTTTGCCGGAGTCCGACTTTAACTAATCAATATGTTACGCAAAAGCTTACTTGTCATTCTAGGAAAACATTAAAGCATGCTTTTTGTTTTTCTTCTGTTTTGTTTTTGGCTTGCGGTTTATTAACGCGAAAATTGGTTCATGAATCACGCCAATCAATTTTGTCTCATAACTTGTTTTTAGTCTCATGAACTTCAACGTCCCCAAAGGCGTGTTTTTCATACCAAAGCACGTCCCTGTTATCCAATGACACCGAGCTCGTCGCTTCTTTTTCCTCTATCGGTTAACAAAACGAAAGATGTTTTTTTTGCACGTTTCATCTACTAGAATCTGAATTGTCTGCTGTTGCTGGAATTACACGTGTCTTGATCTTATTTCAATGTTTCCTCCATTGATCATTTTGTGTTGTCGGTTTACGGGAATATGAGGTGCCGTCGCTCAAACTCACGTTTAGTCGATAGGAAGTTTTAGTACATCGTTCTGATAACTCATAAAAGGCTTTTCGTCACTCGTCTGGCGCCTTTTGCACATGCAACGCATAGCTGTTGAGTATCGTTTCAGAGGCATCGAAGCGATCTACTAAAACTCCCCAATGCTGGTTCTCCTCTGTTCGTGTGTCAGCTCGATGAAGTCAGGGAAGTCTTTCTGGTCTCTGAGCCTTTGCTCGAGGCAAGAAAGATGTATAAAGTGTTTGAAGTGGGCTGTCTTTTGGCCTGCGAAAGCTCGGGCTCAAAGAAATACCTTTGAAGCTTCCTTTGCAAAAATTATCAATAATTTTCAGTTGAGCTTTGTTACGTATTCTACGAGAATGCATTACAAAGCTCAATTGAAACTCATTCATAATTTTTGTAAGGGTTGTGCCTTCTTAATCGTCAAGATGTATTATCTGGGTCTGTTGTACTTTTTGAAATCCAGTTGCACTTCGTTAAGGCCAATAGCAGATCTTAAAAAGAAACAAAAAATAGATGAGAGGTTATCTTGTTTCTTGGGCATCATCGTTAAGTATTAGAATGGCTTCGGGACGGAATATAGTCTTTATTATGGCTGGGTGTCGATAAAAATTGTAAACCGAATAATCGATTTCGTTGACTTTCATGTGTAATATTTTAAAAAGGGCTAAAATTTACACTTTTTTTTCAGTATGTGATAAACGGCGCAGTATATACATTTTGAATTAGTATTTAACTTTGAAGTGTATTTTAGAACAGACCAAACGGACAGCTTATTTCTCCGCATGTGGAAGCAGAGAAGTTGCTTGATATCCTCCAGGCAGGAACCAGCTTATTTGCTTCACAATGATCACTGTTGAGATAAACAAACACTTGCTTGGCGTTGAATTAGTTACCGTGTCAGATATAATCTCGCCTTGCTGTGGCATGAAAACCTCGCACCTGCAGCTTGCTAACATTAAATTCAAATTTCGCCTAAAGGGGAGGAAAGCGTAGAAGGTGTCTTTTTTCTTTCGTGTTTAATTTTGATTCGTCGCAGTTCAACCAATTTACCGGTTAAAAATTAATCGTGATTAGAGCATTAATCAATTCATCGGAAGGTTAATCGATCAATCGCCCAGCTCCAGTCTTTATAACAATAAACACCATCCCTCGACATTGCAGATTCACGAAAAGGATGCAATTTATAGATTCGATTTATTGAACACTAAGCGTTACTGACAGATGAGTGCTTAGTGTAAAGCACAAGAGCATGCTGGTACATCGGTAGCTAAAGATTTATTTTAATTAACAAAAAAACAGCTGCGGCTACAGAATAGCTACCAGATTCTAAGGTAGGTCTGAAAATTATGACAAGTAATATAGAATTCTCGTTGCGTGACAAAAAAGATTCTCCATAAAATTAGAATTGAAGACTTAAAGGGCTCATGCATGCATAGAACGATAATAAAATATATATGCCCCAAAAACAGTATTTCCACAACAGCCTGGCACTGGTCAGACCGAAGTTTCCTAGATCGTTTAATGACGAGCATCAAGAGGCAATGACGTTGCACGTCCCGATGAATGGTAAAAGGGACGAAGGTGTATACTATTTTCTAAACGATCTGCTACCTCAAGTTATACCTTGTATATACAAAGCACGCAATCGCATGATCCAAACTCGCTCAGCTAAAAGTCTATTCAGACAGCGCTTGCTTGGTAGATAAAGTACTGCGACAGTTTGCCATGAGAATGTATTATTTCGCCGAAATGTCAGCTACAAAAAAGACTCAGTAGGTTGTTCGGCCGGGTTCCTGCTTTAGTCAGGAAATGACGACAAAAAGACAAGTCCCCTCCATTTGGGCAAACTCCAAAAAGCGAAACCACTTTACGTGCCAAAGCTCACACGCATTTGACCATTGCACATGCATCCGGGTGCACGCAGCGCCTCCCCGCGGAGAAAAGAAAATAAAAAAGTCGAAACCTCTATAGTTGCGATCTCCATCGCTGTCGATGGGAGCGCCCCACTGCGACGAGTCAATGCGAAACGGAAATATGCCCCTCCTTATTTATCTTCCACGCACGCTTCCACCGACTTATGCGGCGTACCACCGCTGCGTGGCAGCACCGTGCTCGCTCTCTCTTTGCTTGCTCTACGAGGGTCTACTCACTGTTTTCTTTTTTCCTTTGGATGTTCACGTGTCTTCCAGCGGATCCCACTAGCTTTGTGAAAAACGCGCATACTTGCGTATTTTTATCTGCATCGAGAGGTTTAGCACCGTACGGCCGTGTCGGCTGACACTTTTTCCTTGTCCGCTCCTTCTCCGCCGTCTTTTAGCGTCCGATTTTATTTTCGAAAGATGTCTTTGCTTCGCTTCTTAACGGTCCTGGTTATGGAAAAACGAACTGCGCGGTAGAAATACAAATCAGATATAGAATGAAAAAAGAAAGCATAAAGAAAGAAAAGTGGCCCGAACGATGCGCCCTGGGCGTATACGTATATGCATCGGCAGTAAATTTACGGCAAACAAGGCTTGGGATGAAAACACCCTTTCGCTGTTTGTTAGGGAGAGTATATATATGTGCGCTGCACCTGTTTTCGAGTATTTTATTTCAGGTCCTTCGCTTCATCGCACGCGCGCCAGCCATTTGTATAGTACGTTCGGCCGCGGTCGTGCGTGCTTCGGAGACGATGCGCACTCGTGTCGTAGCCTTTGAATCATATATGTTTAAAGCTAACTTAAGGAACAGCAGCGCTGCTTCAATTTATTGCCGGAATGGCGAGATTCATCGGGGTACCAGCCGAGAAAGCAAACACTCGCTGCGAGGTAAATTTACAACCCCCAAAGAAAGAAGGGACGATACGATTAGAAGGCCGTCGCTAACAAATCGGTTGGAAGGGATATGGATTAGACCGCATAAATCTCTGATCTTCACACATCGGGCGTCAATTATAAGTCAGAAGAGTGCATGTTAAGGTCACTGGCAGCTTAAGATGCGCGGGGCATCACGAGTCTCAAGCATTTCATTATCGCTGAAACGTATATATATATATATATATATATATATATATATACATCAGGTTTTAGTCAATAAGAGCGCTGAGGAACAAAGCACAAATCAAGATGCGTGATCATAAATAAACCATGCCCTACGTTTCATAAGCTGTAACCCAAAGGAATATATTATTTGCATGATAAATTGTTTGGTCCAATAAACACATATGATCAAATAAGATCATATAAGAACATATAAGAGCCACACAAGAGAATATAGGTTATCAGAGATTAATAAGAAATTTCCTATAACTTCTTTCAAAATCTTATCTTGTCCTTATATGTTTTTATGAGGTTCTTATATGTTTTATATCATCTTATACGGACATATATGTTATTGGACCAAAACTTATGCATATCAGATTTTTCACTAGGGAAGGGATTATAAAACGCGTTTAATTTGGTTTGTACAAAATAAAGGTGAAGCAATAAGATATATTGCGAAGGAAAGATACTCGCACCTGCATGTTATTGGCGAAGTATTTTGTTACGAAACGTTCCCTAAACGCGTCTCGCGATGCGAAGAATCGCCCTCGTATTCTAATGTTTACATGTGCGCGTTGTTGCAGTTCACGTTTATGTGACGCATAAAATGAAGGCTGTCACAAGTAAATGGATTGCTTTTTATTTTTTTCTTTAGAAATTCAGAAGTCAGTATTTCCGGAACGATTGAAGAGATCTACTTCTTTGACCGAGCAATTAGCGACGAGACTCGTGTTGAGGTTGCGTCACTATTAAGAAAAGATACAAACCATAAAAATGTCAGAAAGTTGAAGTTTCTATAGAGAGTATCAATAAAGAAGTTATATTGGGTGCCATTTTCAGCGTTCTTGCGTGTGCTTTGCACGCTATCCATTGCGACAATCACGTGCTTGCGGGACTTTGGAAATTTGCACGAGGGACACTGACAGGGACACTGACAGGGCATTTATGCTCGCCGAGGTTTTTAGTTGTACGTGACGTATGAGAGCCCAACTACCCCGAACAAAATTTGCGGCTCGAAATTCGTTTATTTTTTTTTTTTGCGCCCGAAAACCGCCGATCGAGATCTGGCCGGTTTGAGTCGCTCTCACTCTCTTTTTCCGTGGTTACAGGGCCGTTTTCTAAGGTTTAGACACAACAACCAAATTTAATCAAAGTCGTGGGTCATTGAAAGCTCACACTCAATATTAAAAATAGAAAAAATACCCCATTTTTTGTGGCTTCCAAAAAGCTGCAAATACGGTGATTGAAAAAAAAAGTTGCACAGAGAACCGGAAGCATTCTGTGCGTTCACTGCGTAATTCTCAACATGGCGTCGTATCAGGTATCGTGGGTCTCACGGGCTGGACGGCGATGGCAGCGGACGACGGACGTGAGACTCTACTTCAGAACTGTCGTTCGAGGTACCGGCGAATCTGTCTTCCTTTGAAAGAGAAATTTCGGACCGATCAAAAGAATTGGTATTCATCCCGTACGACACGCCCGACCACCAAGGCGATGTGAACGAAGACGTCGCTGAGCCGTTGCCCCTTCTCGTGGCTGAAGACATCGCTCGTGCAAACGTCAAGCACGAAGTGCGTACTTCATGTTGAATATGCACGCGTACGATTCCTTTACTGGGTGCGAATGTGGCCAATGCGTGGTGCTGCCCGACTTCGAGCCGGGAGTGCCTTTGCAGGAGGGAAATCGGCAGCAAACTTTCTGACCTACAGTAGACCGGCTGCATTACCTCGAAGAGTTCCCCCAGTAGCTCAGTGGAAAGACGTCGGCTTCACACGCAGCGGGTCCCGGTTCAATCTCTGTGAGGCGTACCTTTTTTGTTGTCAAACATGTTGCGATATTTACATATCTTCTTTTACAATTATCATTGAAAAAAAAAATGTTGTGGACGATACGTCGCTGAACTAAAGGTATGGGATTCCCTTTTTAACACCTGAGAACTCAATGTAGTCACTTTCCACAAAATTCAAGGAGCATATGAATCGGGTAGCGTCCGCTTTCCGAGGTGCCCGTAACTGTTCTACAGGAATTGCAGCCAGCCATTGGTCCCGATCCCGTTGATCTTTCGGAAACTAGTGCAGACTCTGCCGCACAATGCCACTTTCAGATGCAGGACATGTGAGGCAGCTCTTCATGCAACATCTTGAGAGAATTCTTTTCGGAGCCGATCACGGGAGTTCACCACGAGCACTCACTACTCATTTCCAACTCTTCAATGTACAAAACAACTCATCTTGAAGAACAGAACAGCGAGCGGAACAAACATAACTGCAAAGGAATCGCACGACAAATGGTTCCCGCAAAGAATTTCGTCTGCTGCGCGCGGGGAAAAAAAGAGCGCACGGTTGGGTGTAGCCACGTGACTTCCGACTCTCTCTCATCCTCTATATTTCTCCGACTTCCGTGCGGAGGTTTCGGTTTCGGTTTTGAGCAGTTGCGTTTTTGGCCTTATTAAAAATATACATGACTTTGTGTTTGTAGCAAAATATTAATTGGGTAGTCTTCCGACACCACAATAAATCGCCTGGCTAAAAAATGAAAAAAACAAATGGGG
The DNA here is from genome assembly GCA_037355805.1 of Ixodes ricinus. Lineage (NCBI taxonomy): Eukaryota > Metazoa > Arthropoda > Arachnida > Ixodida > Ixodidae > Ixodes > Ixodes ricinus. The sequence goes on along the minus strand of JAZHYW010000603.1, from coordinate 14,172 downwards.
GGTGTCAGTTTAAGGGTAGGCGGCCTAGGTGTCGCACGCTTACGGCCCGAATATCCATCGAGACAGAAGATCCAACGAGTCGAAAGATACAATTGGTCACGTGACAGGCGAGACGGAATATCCATCGAGACAGAATATCCTATTGAGACGGAATGTCCAACGATTCTTAATATCCAACGGGACGGAAGATCCTACCAGGCCTGAATGTCCACCGTGCCTGAATATCCATCGAGATGGAAGATCCAACCAGGCCTGAATGTCCACCGTGTCTGAATATCCATCGAGATGGAAGATCAAACCAGGCCTGAGTGTCCACCGTGACTGAATACCCAACGAGACGGAAGATCCAACCAGGTCAGAATGTTCACTGAGACTGGATACTTAATATGGCAACCGTGGAGACGTAGGATATTACTGTGCTGTGCAGTGTGACAAGCTAGAACCCAAAGTAACAGTATAGTAAACATAAGTTTGCAATTCGTAGTTGAGTAGATATGTTTCTGAGGAGGCTTTGCTTTCTTGTGAATAAACGAGCTGCGAGGAAAAGCATCCCTGAAATAAAGTGTACCTGTGAGATCCTCGTATGTTTGTGACGGATTTAAAATAAATGTCCCCGGTGTCTTGGCCTCTCAGAGAGAACGGCTGGCTTGGGAAAAAATATACAGGGTGCCACGTTTAAAACAAACTAAGCTTGAAAAACAATCAGACGGCTCTACGCGATGAAACCAACTGTGCTTTGCTTGTAAGCGTCTTGCGAAAGCACAAATATATAATTTATGAATCCTACTTAATTAATTCAACTAATTTTCAAGCTTTCTGCTATCACAGTCCTTTGCGAGTAGTTCTTTTGTTTTTAACTTACACTCTTCATTGAAGCCTTTATTAAAAGAGAAACCATGCAAAAGGACTGCCAAATTTATAAAGAAAATACGAGAAGGAACCTGAATTCCTTCAGGGTGCACAGCATGCCCCACCGAATCGAATCCAGGCTCTTTTGCGGGAGCCGCTCGCTGTGGCAAGACCAACATCAAACTCCATCTCGGCAAGAAACGAGAGGCTCCACTTAATGGATGTGTTTGCCTCATTCACCAGTGACCATGCTGCCATCTACCAGGACGTCTGGAATTACGTGGACAGAATTACGAAGATTTGTGTGCTCCTAGGGGCCACGTAACAGCTCTTTCAGCAGTTTCTCAGACGCATAAAGTGAATAAATATTTCATGTTTTCCGCTGATCACGTTGTCCTCTTTTGAAGACGTGGAGAAAGGTGCCGCATGCCGAAAGGGGAACTTATATCACTCTACGAAGCTTCGTCTCCGTAGTGTTTTTGTGTAAACAGTTGGTCTGGTGTGCACCGATCTCTCATCCTTGTACGGGTTTACATTTTATTCTCGAAGCCTCTTTCTTCTTGTCAACAAAAATATTAATTAAACGATAACCTACATAAAACATCTTTCTGAAATAAATATCGGGTATTTGTGCAGTTGAGGCTCCACAATGCAGTTTTTTTCAGCAGTTGTAGGTGTTTTGCAAAGTTGAAGAAATTTAACCGGCTTGCTAGAATCCGCCTGAGCGACCAACATTTTTTGAACAAAGTTGAAGACCTATCAGCTCGAAATACGTGAACATTACGAATCGCATTGCTCAAATCAGGTGACCAGAAAAATGAGACTGCATGCCGCTCCGCGTACGATATCCACTTGGCCAGTGGCAGGCGAGACGGAATATCCATTGAGAAAGAATATCCAATTGAGACGGAATGTCCAACAGTGAATATCCAACGAGCGGAAGATGCAACCAGGCCTGAATGTCCACCGGGCCTGAATATCCATCGAGATGGAAAGATCCAACCAGGTCTGAATGTCCACCGTGACTGAATACCAACGCAGACGGAAGATCCAACCAGGCCTGAATGTCCACCTTGACTGAATACCCAACGAGACGGAAGATCCAACCAGGCCTGAATGTCCACCATGCCTGAATATTCATCGAGATGGAAGATCCAACCAGTGCCTGAATGTCCACCATTGACTGAATACCCAACAAGACGGAAGATTCCAACCAGGCCTGAATGTCCACCGTGCCTGAAATCACAGGGAATATCCACCATGCTGAATATCCAACAAGCGGAAGATCCAACCAGATCGTGACTGTCAACACCTGTGACTGATATACCCAACGAGACGGAAGATCGAACCAGGCCTGAATGTCCACCGTGCCTGAATATCCATCGAGATGGAAGATCCAACCAGGCCTGAATGTCCACCGTGCCTGAATATCCATCGAGATGGAAGATCCAACCAGGCCTGAATGTCAACCGTGCCTGAAATATCCATCGAGACGGAAGATCCCACCAGGCCTGAATGTCCACCGTGCCTGAATATCCATCGAGACGGAAGATTCAACCAGGTCTGAATGACCACCGTGCCGTAATATCCATCGAGACGGAAGATCCCACCAGGTCTGAATGTCCACCGTGCCTGAATAGCCATCGAGACGGAAGATCCAACCGGGTCTGAATGTCCACCGTGCATGAATATCCATCGAGACGGAAGATCCAACCAGGCCTGAATGTCCACCGCGCCTGAATACCCAACGAGACGGAAGATCCAACCAGGCCTGAATGTCCACCGTGCCTGAATATCCATCGAGACGGAAGATCCGAACCAGGTCTGAATGTTCCACCGTGACTGAATACCCAACGAGACGGAAGATCCAACCAGGCCTAAATGTCCACCATGACTGAATACCCAACGAGACGGAAGATCCAACCAGGCCTGAATGTCCACCAGTGCCTGAATATCCATCGAGATGGAAGATCCAACCAGGCCTGAATGTCCACCGTGACTGAATACCCAACGAGACGGAAGATCCAACCAGGTCGGAATGTCCACTGAGACTAGATACTTAAAATGGCAACCGTGGAGACGTAGAATATTACTGTGCTGTGCAGTGTGACAAGCTAGAACCTAAAGTAACAGTATGGTAAAAATAGGTTTGCAATTCGTAGTTGAGTAGATATGTTTCTGAGGAGACTTTGCTTTCTTGTGAATAAACGAGCGGTGAGGAAAAGCATCCCTGAAATAAAGTGTACCTGGGAGATCCTCGTAATTTTGTGACGGATTTAAAATAAATGTCCCTGGTGTCTTGGCCTCTCAGAAAGAACGGCTGGCTTGGGCAAAAATATACAGGGTGTCCCATTTAAAACAAACTAAGCTTTCAAAAAAATCAGACAGCTCTACGCGATGAAACCAACTGTGCTTTGCTTGTAAGCGTCTTCCGAAAGCGCAAATATATAATTTATGAAACCTAATTAATTAATTACGACTAATTTTCAAACTTTCTGCTGTCACAGTCCTTTGCGAGTAGTTCTTTTGTTTTTAATTTAAACTGTTCATTGAAGCCTTTATTAAACAAGAAACCAAGCAAAAGACTGCCAAATTTCTAAAGAAAATACGAGAAGGAACCTGAATTCCTTCAGGGTGCGCAGCATGCCCCACAGAATCGAATCCAGGCTCTTTTGCTGGACCCGCTCGCTGTGGCAAGACCAACATCAAACTCCGTCTCGGCAAGAAACGAGAGGCTCCATTCAATGGATGCGTTTGCCTCATTCACCAGTGACCATGCTGCCATCTACCAGGACGTCTGCAATTACGTGGACAGAATTACGAACATTTGTGTGCTCCCAGGGGCTACGTAACAGTTCTTTCAGTAGTCGTTTAGTGACGCATAAAGTGAATAAATATTTCATGTTTTCCGCTGATCACGTTGTCCTCTTTTGAAGACGTGGAGAAAGGTGCCGCATGCCGAAAGCGGAACCTATATCACTCTACGAAGCTTCGTCTCCGTAGCGTTTTTGTGTAAACAGTTGGTCTGGTGTGCACCAATCACTCATCGTTGTATGTGTTTACATTTTATTCTTGACTATTACTGCTCTAGCCTCTTTCTTTTTGTCAGAAAATTTATTAATAAAACAATAACCTACATAAAACATGTTTCTAAAATAAATATTGGATTTTGTGCAGTTGAGGCTCCGCGAAGTTGTACGTCTTTTTCTTGATATTTTTCAGCAGTTGTAGATGTTTCGCAAAGTTAGACGAAATTTAACCAGCTTGCTAGAATCCGCCTGAGCGACCAACATTCTTTTTAACAAATTTGAAGATCTATCAGCTCGAAATACGTAAACATTGCGAAACGCATTGCTCAAATCAGGTAGCCAGAGGAATGAGACTGTATGCCGCTCCGCGTACGATATCCACTTGGCCACGTGGCAGGCGAGACGGAATATCCATCGAGAAAGAATATCCAACTGAGACGGAATGTCCAACGAGTCGAATATCCAACGAGACGGAAGATCCAACCAGGCCGGAATGTCCACCGTGACTGAACATCCATCGAGACGGAATGTCCAATTGAGGCTGAATGTTCAACGAGTCAGAATGTCCCACGAGACGGAAGATCCAACCAGGCTTGAACGTCCGACGTGTCTGAACACCCAACGAACTTGAATACCCACAAGTGGATCTTTTGACTCGTTGATATTCAAGCTCTGAATCGCGATCGCACGGGGCGCCTTCAATTGGGGGAGGGGGGGAATGGGGAGGGGGGGGGCGTCGGCCAGTTTCGTGTAATATATTTTCCGGCAGTTTTTTTTTTAAATTTATTTGAACATAGCACCTGCCACGACGCTATATGCTCGACCGCGTCATGTCATTCCTGGAAGTACTGCATACTGGCTGACATGTTAAACAAGTAGTCACTATCAGGCATGTGGAGGGGGAGCGCGGTGCGCCACGGCCAGAGTGCGCCTGATAGGTGTAATGCCGGCCCTGTCCTGACATCTTGCTATCCTGTAGCATGGTGTAAACATTTAAATGATGAAGACTGACCGAGGCTGCAATCATGGGTTATATGCTTTAGAATGACCAGGTAGCGTTTCTCCTTATGAATATAAAATAATTAGCAGAGACATTGCAGCATCGCTGTCAGGGGTTTGATCTATGACTCATGATTATATAGCGTGGTTGCAAGAAATAAAAACACCTCTGAAATGTTTTGCTTAATTTTTAAAAGTTGACACTGAAAACAAAGCAAGCGTAGCTCAATATGTGTTCGTCATAAATCGCAATCAAAATCCCTGAACGCGTTTTGGCAGTTGTCAAATCTAGAAGACAATCCATGCCGAAGGCTGGTGCTCCATTCGTGTCCCAAACGGAGTGAACTGACAAAGCTGAAATAGAGGTACACATGTTTAAGCAAGAGAAACGTAACGTGTTCCCATATGCCACTTCGTAACATTTTTAGTTATAGTGAGAGTGAATAAAATCTTAAGTTCGTGAGAACTTTAGTGATTGACTTGTGCATGATGAATGGAATGCTATCAGTAGGTAAGCCACCTGAACATTTGTCTTGGGTAGCTTTCATGTTTTAAATTGGGATTAAGTGGAGGTTCGAAAACAGATATGCATCAGCCAGAGAGCACGATAAAATGCTTGTGATGATGAAGGAGATGACGTGAATACTCTACAAATCATTTCACTTACGTGTTACCACTTCAAGGCACAACGAGGTTTCCGCAAACAGCGTACGAACATTTGATGCATTTCCAGATTGGTCTATCATCTTCTCGATCGCCAAGTGCCTTATTAGTATTACCAAATAATAGCGAATATGTTTCTCGCAACATGTCATGTAGAGCCTGTCGTACTCCTTGATAGTTAATACACTCGCACGGGATGTGTTCGATACACTTTGTTCTACAGTCAGGGCTAAACGCATTCCCTGGCGTCTCAGCTAGCCAGTGCTGATTGAGGCTTTTAGGTGGCATTTAATGCAGGTACTAACGATCATGGGGAATCCTGACAATTCGTTTACTAGTACGACTATGAGGGGCGATGAAGTGCAATCACCCGTTCATGTAACTGCTTCGCCGAAGTACTTTTCCAACAACAGTGGACCAGAGCAGCGCGGCACTGGATACCGGTGCCGAGGCTGGTATGATTTGCGTCTCTGCCAACAAGACATGTACGATTTTTCCACAGGGTCAGCATGCAGTTTTGTTTCCGGGTCTTTTGACGGCGACCAGAGTATCCACTGAAACTGTATATCCACTGGCCGCATGAAATATTTGAATGTTTTAGAGTGCACTAGCTGTGCAGACATGGATGGTAGAAGAGCTGTATAATAGAAAAAGAAACCATTTATGTTGCAGGCTGGCCGGTTGAACTGCAAGCCGATAGTTAGACGCAACTACAAGGGAACCGAGACAAAAATAAATAACCAGAAAGTTACCTCTTCAGCTAAGAAAATGCGTAAAGGCTTCAAGCATTCGTCTTCGTTTATCACTCACGGATTGTATGAAACCAGCTCCAGGAATTCCAGCTATTAAAGCTTTGCTCCGAAAAATAGTGTACCTAAGTTCTTGGAAAGTTCAGCAGAACTGACGCCATTTTCTTTAGCTTAAACAGAATTCGACACATAAAGCCGACTGATTATCAATCTCGTTCCACGCTTTGCACTCTATTTTCATACACAATTTCTAGTTACAGCTCAGAACAACATAAGGGCGCATCACAGTATCCGCCAGGTTGTTTGGAGAGACAAACTTATGCATTCTAATCGTGCCTGCATATGTCGCATACTCGAGAGTTTTCATACCGCTAGCACCTCATACGCAGCTCCGTCGGTAAGTACACCGTCAAACGATTCGCGCAGTATGCCTATAACTGCATAACCCCGTCCCTCGAACTAAATCAGATTGGTTTACCCGCGCCTGAGTTCCGGGATCTTGACAGCTCCCGCAGCGAGTATACGTTTATACTTCTCGGCGTCCAGCAGTGAGCAGTAGAGGCAGCTCACGAGCGTGAGCTCCGAGCATTGTTCAAGTTTGCTTCGTTAATCCCCGAGCACCTCGTCAAGCAATGCAGACAGATACCATTTAGTTCAGCCCCGGTGCAGTACGGCGGAACTGAACGATTCTCCCGACACAACGTTCTACATGTCATGGCCCGCTTAATAGAAGGACATGCGTGAGTGACCGGGTTACCAGACAGCGGAATTGAAGCCCGGTTCGATGCCTGCTTCCACCCCATGGGGTCATGCGACAGAATCTTTAGAGTAGGTACACATACAGTCGTTCAAGCAGTCAGCGCCACACGATGAGACTGGAGGTTCGACTGGTCAGCGGCGATGCAGTGGTCGAGCACTAGTGGCGTCGCATTATCTGTTTGAGAACGTTTGAAAGATGATTCAGGTGCAATTAGCGATTGTGTCTGATTGCATCGTGGGATCTCTGCTTTAGTGCCCTCGGTAGAACAGAATGTATGGCTTGACGTCAGCGCCAAACTCACGGCATTCTGGGAGACGACCTTTAGACTAATCGCTGACGATAACCTTATGTCGAATTTGTAGTTGAAAGCGACCTTCAGCCGCTGTGAGCCACGAACGCATAACTGCAAGCAAAAGTCAAATAACCAATGCAGCTTAGCTGAGTATCGACTTACGTTGTTATTTGACTTGCATGTTGCAAGGTAATATGGATACTATTACAAACCGCCACGCGTACGTTACTTTTATTTTTTAATCCGAGAAAGCATAGCCAGCAGAAGCGTAGAATAGAGTCCTGCTACACTAAAGCACCTGTCAGCATAAAAGAAAGGTCCCGCCAAGAGGAGAGGAGGACACCAAGTTGCTTAGTGTCCACTTTCGTTATGGCTTTTCGCGTCACTTTTTCGTCGGCAGGCCGTGCGCATCTAGACAGTCAGCCAGAGTCGGCTTGGCTGCGATCTCACTTTTGGAACTTCTTCCGTCGGCAATAAGAGCATGGTAAAAAGAACCTGGCAATACGCCGGGACAGAAGTAGACGAGGTGTTTTCGTGCGCAGCAAAATCAGGAACGCTTGACGCATTCACCACCTGTCTCCGGTTGTCACTTCAGTGTTTTCTTTTCCATGGCTAATTTTTGCGTCTGTTTTTTCTTCACTGACAGCAAAGCCCCCATATAAAGCCTTAGAAAAGTAATCCACTCCTGTCCTACCAATATATGTATCGACATCTACACTCTGCGCCCCTAGGCATCATTCAGGGGAGAGTATAACTGTAATACATATAAAATGGAGGCACTGTACATGGAAGGAAAACATGCACATAACAGGTTCCGCTTGCTTTGCATTTTCTGTAAGGAGCTGGCCAAAATAGCGAAGGAAAACCTTCAAGAATGCTTAACATACCCACACCGGTCACTAAATGAATCACGCGTAACTATTTCGCGTATTGTGAGACAGCATGCAAACAACTTAAGTAGAAAGTATTTTACTCAAAAACAGAGCCAACTGAAAGGAGCCTTTGTGATTCGTGTGTGCGAGCAACGTAAACGTACAGCAGCCCCTCTTGTCGAAAACTGCGTCCCGTCGCATGCAAGCTGCTTTCTAAAGAATCGAATGCATCACCCCCTGATACATGAAACGTGGCCTACGTTGAAACACTCGTGATATTGTTGTCGCTAGGAAACCTTACCGTGACGGTGATTTGTGTTCTGGGTGCCTTGCAGGATAACACATATCTATAATTTCACGCGATGCGCCACTGTAACTTTAGACGGCGGGTTCAGCCGATGAGATCTGAGCCACCGATTCATCGGCCGCAGCTGCGTCGTTTACACCGCGGAACGACGGAAATCCATACTGCGTTGGATCAAATCGCGCCACGTGAAAGGGATTTAGAACTCTGCGCGATTGAATTTTATATCACCTGGTGCACCACAGGAAAGCAAGTGATATGTAGATGCTGGGAAACGAAAAAGGTGGGGAAAAAAGAGAGAAATATGCAGCTTCTTCGGCACAGGTCTTTTGGCGCTAAGATAATCTCGAACAGATGGATCAGACCCCTCAAATCAAAGCATACATTGGTTTATCAATCGGAGCTTAACGACATGGCCACTGGAATATGTATTAGTTTGCTGTATAAAACTGCGATGCGATTCTTGGGTGTGGTAATCGAAATTGGTGTTACTGCGCTATCGTGCCATACAGCGTGGGGCTGCTCTCTACACACTATTACAGCAATTTTTTGCACAGTGTCTGTGCTTCCTGTCTTTTCTCATTCCCTTCTCTCAGACTCATGCATGCCGTGTTCGTTACAGATTTAGTATCCGCCCTTGTATATTTTCCGTACACGCAACATTAGTAGTGGATAGTTCGGTATTCAGGAAACGGCGACTATCATGCTGCTTAAGAAACACAGACGTAAGCACTTGAGCCGTGAAGTGGGACAAAATCAGAGGGAGGAGAAAAATTGTCTCGAATGAAATAGGAAAGTAAAAAGTCAAAGTATTTTGTGTGGACCTTTGGATACGAGACTCTATAAGCCTAACAAAAAAGTCTACGGCCGCTTGCAATGTTTTTTTTTCTTTCTTTTTTTTTTCCCCTTTTGCGTCCCACTGCACAACGAAGTTAAGCTGAGAGTGCTGAGAGTGCCTTTGCATTATCGCGTGCTACCTTTCGTCGATGCATTTTGTATTTGCTTAACGGATCATCTCGCTGCTAGCTAGGTTAGAATGCCTAACGTCAGTATCCTACTTCAGTTGCCAGATCGATTTGCTTGACCTAGTAATTGCCATTCCGACGATAATGGGCCATTTCTTCCCCAGGAATACCTCGTGTAAGCAATAACGGCCAACAGAGGATTTTTTGGTTTTGGGGGGGGGGGGGGGTTGCTGCAGGTTTTTTGGGATTGCTTTCTGAAACAAGTCTGTGAGATAGATATGCAGACTTAGGAACCGAAAGTAAGCCCAGTGAGCTATAAATGGGATGATCGTTGGCGTGCAGCAACGCATCACCGCAGTGCAGCACGTGGAGCGGAACCTCCTCCTGGAGAACCGGCAATGGTCCTGGGCTCAATCCTCGTCCCTGGCGGTTTCGATCTGCATGAGCATCATACGGGCGGTGAGGGTTTGTGTATGCGCACCCAGCATGATGCACGGTAAAAATTCCCTGGTTAGCTGCTACATTGCACTTGCTAAATTTATCCCCATCAGTGCAGACCATGTCGCCTCAAATTTTATCGGAACGACCTGAACGCGTAGAGGCATTTGCCGCACTGAACGCCGGGATTTGGGCCGCCCAGCACCTCAACAACGTTGCCCTATGGGGCGGACTTCCCGCAGCGCTCTGAGACATAATGAAGACGGCGATACACAAAAGGAAAAAATGTAAGGCTGACCCGCAACTCGCCAAAAAGTTTTTTTTTAACACAATCTTGGCTGCTTGTAGGGACGAGGAGACAAAGGATGGGGCAGGACACACAACTATCCTTTGTCCTCGTCGCGCTGCCTCTGTAAGATTTATGTAAGATATTAAACCCAACTCGCCAAACAACCACCCTTCTTGAACAAACAAAGGCAAGGCTTGATGAATGAATGGTTGGTTAAAAAAAAAATCAAAAAGGAAGGATATACAGCAACATCCATTCAACTTGTAGAACACTGAGAATATTTTGTTGGGTGGCATGATCCACTGCTCAATGCAGAAAACAACCACCATACATTTTATCTATCCATGCAACAGGCATGTAGCCAAGGGGGGGGGGGGGGCATGGGGCCGCACACACTCCAAAAAATTCTATTTTGCTGGTGCCTCCTCTCCCCTCCTTGTAGCATTTTGTCAAGCGCCCCCCCAAAAAACAAAAAAGTCTGTTACGTGCCTGCTTACTTCCTACCTACGATTTTTTCATTATTTAAACAAGGGGAAAACACTTTTAAAGTTAATCAAAAATATAAATACGAAATACTTCGACAAGCATGCGCTAGTGCATACAATTACACTTTTATATATAAGTATTTAAATAAAGTGAAAAATACTACGAGAGTATTTGACAAATTTCAAACATTTTTGTAAACATATTTTCACCCTTGAGTCATGGCATACCTTGGTCAGAGATTTTAACCGCAGGTGAAAAGAATGAAGGCAGCACCCAAGCAAAAGTGATCCTGTCACACATGCCAAGAATCAAGTGCTCAAAAAAAAAAGCTGCCGATCAAAAAACAAAATTTGTTTTCATAGAAGTAGGCTGGTACAACATCAGAAAAATAAGAATATATTGAGTGTAGACTTAACTTGGAAGTCTCATACGGTTAGGCCAACAAAGCCTGGAAACATGATGCATTTAATGCGACGTCTTCAAAAAGTTAAATCGCTTAAGCGAAAAGCCAACAATGTACCCTTCCCATTCATTCGTTGTTCTTCCTTTTTTTTTCTTTCTTTCATATTCTTTGAAACCATTTGGCAATTTCATGCTCTTCGTGTGGAATAAGGTGAGTGAGACGCGGGGCCAAATGCGACAGTTTGCATTTAGCTGCATTTATCTTCAGACCAGCAATCGGAGCCGCGTTAAAACTTCACCGAGTGCCGTTGTCTATACACTCTGCGTGTATTAAAATTAAGAGCTGTCGGCAAAAATGTTCCGGAGAAAAGAAAAAAAAACAAAAAAACACGCGGAGTTGAAGTTGACGAGTTTACCCCGCCAAAAAGGCGCGGAAAACTTCGCTCGAGGTTTCGCCCTCGAAGGCGTGCATGCCGGTTGGCACCAGCTATTCTGCCAGGTAAACTTCAATTTTATTGTTCATGCTTTAATTATCTCCCTTGGACCAAAAGGTGAGAAATCTATCGTTGCTCTTTTAAAGGAATAATTATTTACGTAACGGGATATTTGCACAGGGCGAAGCACTGAAAATCTGGCATTCTATATGACGCCCATGTCAATAACGCGCGAGTCTTGCTGCTCCTGAGCCATACTCTTTTTTCTCCCGATATCTGGGATGGTTTGAACGTATAGAAACAGGCACAACAAGGGCTTCATAACGCTGGGCAGTGACATGAACAGAGAAGCTCTTGAAAGTGTCACAGCAGCAGTCGTCATACCTTCAGCGCTGCTGCCACATTTCTTGGTATATACCAAGGATGCGCTTCAAAGGCAGACTTGGAAGTAGTCCGTTACGAGTAACGTGATTGCTCAATGTCACTAACACTGCTTGTAACTCAGTGGTTACTCTGTCGCTTTTCTGAGATCGTAATTTTGCAATGTAACCTGTAACTTTTTGGTAACGAGTTACTGAAATTACTCGTTGCAATCTCTTCTGCCCCGTCAAAGGGAGATATATAGTGGAAGAAGAGGCGATACAGCAAGGCCTTCACGCTTTTAGCGCGGTGACGCAAGACGGGGTTTGCTACGCAGAAGGAAGTGCTGGCGAGGCAAAGGAAAGGGGAATTCTCAAAAGCGCCGAGAAAGCCCAGCCAGAGCCCGTTTCTGTGGACTCAGTACGTACGGTCAGCCAAGCTGGGAAGAGTCGACTGTCGATGAAGGCAACAGGTTTCGACTTCTGGGAAAACCAACGAACTGCTTCGTGCCCACAAAAGAGAGCAGAAAACTAATGGCCCATAAAATCGTTTCGCGCGGGAATTCGTGAGGAGCAGGACCGTGGACAACTGTGACCGTGGTGCACATGTCCGCTCTCCCCTCCCCCCCCTCTTCTTCCCCCGCTTTCTCCGCCTGCTGCTGCTCCCACTCCTCTGCGCCTCGTCCTTCAAAAATCCAATCGGCGTCTTTCTTTTTTTGCGTTCTTGTCATTGTCACTCGAAACCGTTTTTCACTCGTCTGTGTTTCTGCCTACACACGCCCACCCCGCAAACACAGGAAAAGCTCTAATGAGACCTCGCCCCTCGCTCATCCTTGACAGCGCTGTGAAAGCTAACTTTTTGCTGGGCCAACCAGCTACGTGGATTCTTTCACTTCGCTGCCACCAGTGGATGCGTAAGGTGTAGCATAGGCGTAGGGGTGCAATGGCAGCAGTTCAATCGGAACAGAAAAACACAATGTCGCGTCAACCCTGTTGTCAGCTGAAACAGTAATTTTCGACAGCGGGCAATGAGCCTGGTTGGGGAGCACAGCCAAAGCTGGCTTGGGACTTTAAAGCTGAACCCATGCTCTTGGAAACGAAGAATGCTGGAGGCTCTCGTCAGCGTACCGTGCTTGCGGGAACTTTGACCGGGATTTAGTGAGGAAAAGGAATCTCGCCCGAGTTTTCTGAGAATAAACGGTGGCTTTGACTTGGGCGCAGGAGTTGAGACAGTGAAAAGGTACACGCCTGAGAGCCATGGAAGCCTGCCGTTGACTGAGCAATTGTGACTTTTAATAATTTCTGAATACGGCAAAATCGGTTCAGCTGAGAAGTATCGTGCATTAATATTTCGAGCGGAGTTTTGGTTTCGGTAAGTTTGGTGATCAAACAAGACGGCCAAGTGGGTAACCGTCCCGGATGACAACCACTCATCAAGCAGGGAGTCTTTGAAATGCCCCAAACGCAAGTATCGCATCTATAGGTCTCACAGCCAGTTGGTTTTAGTGGGTAATCCGGCCCTACTTACGCAACATGCAGCTACCATAGAAAAAAATTACATCTTTCAGGGAAATTGTAGGCTTTTTAGGTTCGCCGACGCCGCAATTCGAATGATGTGCCTGACTGCATGCCCGAGTGCACTCGTCGCATATTCATGGGATTTAGTTCTGTCCCGGTTGGACAGCGCGCTGAGACTCGTTTTACCTCGAACACCTGTTTTGAGTCCTTCAAAACTTTATAGATTCACGTCCTCCTAAAATTATTAAGCTAAAATAAGGGGCGTGGTAGTGTTGAATGTGTTTTATTTTTGATGGGGCCCAATATTCATGCCCTCGAACAGACAGTACACGTAATGCACGTCTTTTGCGTGATTCTTTGTGGCTAACACAAAAGTGATCGAGTAAATTAATGAAGTAATTAATCAATTACTTTATTTACGGCGAGTAAATTGTAACGGTAATTTATTACTTTTTAGGTCAAGTAATTATAGGTAGCAATTAAGTTTCTTTTTATTTACTAAGGGAGCGCAAGTCTCGTTCAAGGGCGAGCCAAACGATTCGGGGAATGTAAAAAACAGCGGCTCTAAAAAGAAAAAAAAACAAAAGTTGACTACAGAAGGCGCGTTCTTTCAAGATCATTCTCCTGTACCGAACATAGGAGAATAGGCAGGTCGGGGAGCAGCACGTCATCTCCCCACAAGGCAAGGCTGAGCGTGAAAGCAAAAAGATCAACGTAACATATACACAAAAAAAAAAAAAACGAGAAAAACAAGCAAAAATAAT
>JAZHYW010000602.1:0-17322 GCA_037355805.1 Ixodes ricinus | reverse complement strand
ATGCTTAAAACGCAGAAAATTACCGAGATTCATGTATACGGCAATGGCATACATGCCTAAACCATAATTAAATTAGCTGCAATGAAGAAGTAAAATTCATGCAACGAAATTAAAGCTCGAAGAGCGGCCAGGAAGTGCTTCAAATGACTAAAAGCACTATTGCAAATCAAGCAATACGTTAGTGCATTTCTTTTCCCATACACTACCACTATAGGTCCGTTGAACAGTAGTTTCATTATTGAAGAAAAATGGTTTGATGCGTTTAATCACTTTGAATTTTCCGAAGAAACCATTTACGACCAGCAAGACAGTGACGTAGAGGCAGATGCATCGCATTTCACTTCAATATATTATTACACGTCTAATAAAAATGATTAATTTTATTGTTTTGGTTTTGATGACATCCTGATAACATGGCAAGAACTGGTAATAATATAAAAATTTTACTCTGAACCTTTTGTAGAAAGGAGGGAATCTATTTACTCTAGAGTATAAGATGTTCTGTTTATCCTATTCTAAATACACAACTCAGAGTGGTCAGCCCATGAGACTGCAACGACCCACTGTCCGAACGCTGAGGGAGATGTCACATAAAAAAAAGATATCAGAGAACTTGAACACTCAGCCCTGACTCCTCGGAGATAAGAGAGTACTTTATGATATTTGAGTATTTATATTTTGGGGGCAGTTTACAGCATTTTCATGGATAGCTTGTGTCGCGAATAAAACTCAAATTATAAAAATAAACATATTTTTAAATAACTTTATTATTTTGTTTATTTATTTATTATTTTACGCCCTCTCGAACTGTTAATATTGATGCAGAAGAGAGGGTTGTATATCAATAAAAAACAACTATAAATGCTACAAATTTGCAGATAAAGATGCCAATATCCGATGCACCGAGGGTGTTCTACAAATGTTGTATGCGAGTGATAGATCTAATTGGGCGATGTTGATTAACAAAAATGAAATGTCGGAGAAACTTGCGAAAATTGTTTGGGAACATTAAAAATGAATAGCCTACGCGAGAAAAGGGCAATAAAATATTCAATGAAGATATTTATACAAAAGTATAAAATCTCGCTCATTCCGTCTTAAACACAATTGATCGGGCATCGGCATAACTGCAGGAGTCCCATATAATATTCATAATAAACATTGCGACCAATATAATGGTCATAATATCCGAAAAGAAGCATTTCGAAACACTTTCTTTTAACGCTTGACAAGCATGAGAGGAAAACTCAAGGTTGGACCAAATTAACAAAAATATAACCGTAATATATCGCTTGACGTGGAGGACTCGCGCGTAATTCTGGAAATCTCACCCAACGCATGAAAATATAATAATATTAATGTCGTGTGTCATTACAGTCGGACGTTAGTCAGTCTCAGTGGGCGTCTGGCGTCTCAGCTGTAGACGAGAAATTTAGCCAGTGCAGTATACGGCCACTAGCCTGGGGTCTTTAACGTGCACCACGCAGTAGTGATACACGACCGAACGCCGTTGCGATGCAATAATCTGGATCGAAACGGGCGGTGAGGATTCCCAGAGTTTTGTCTGGGAATTCCTACCCCTGCCCGTTTTGGGAAATAGCCATTGATCATTAAAAGAGAATAAATAATCAATATATGCGCCTAGATCACGCGTTACACTCGACCCTTTGTAACGGAACATTGCCAAACTAAAAGCAGGATTAATTATTATTGATTAAATATCACCTATTTTAAATAACAATAATTGATGGAGCGAAACACTCGAGGCCGGAATTTGAACCGACGTTTTGTAGAGATATCTTGCAATATCGGAGTTCAGAAAGGTTTCGCTTTGAGGACACTTAAAAATGTTTTAAAGATAAAAAAGAAGATTTTTTAAAAAGAATTGTTAGAACCTCTTTTCTTTTTATCACTGCGACATTCGTCATTCGTCGTAGTTCTCCTCTTTCTGTGACGTCACCAGAAGGCGAGGACGGATGTGCGCTCTGCTTGAGTGGCAACGAAGTTGCAAAATTTGAATGCGAACCTTTTGTATTTTTCCAAATTCAGGAAACAGACGCATTAATCGCTATTAAGAAAAAAAGATCGCGTTTTGTAGCTTTGCCAAAGGGTATGAACGTAATGTCTGTCATCAAAGTTCGTCATCAATGCATCGAACCCAAGCGTGCTTAGATCCCTTCAAGTCTTTTGCAATATTAGTAACAAGATTTATGCCTCTAAACTTCCTACGCGATCCGCGACAAGAACATTGCCCTGTTTCATTGACGATTTATGCGTTTAAACTTCACGCATTACCAATCGTAAAATGCTGTACGGTGAGATCTGTAGGGGAGGACACGGCAAGGGGCTGCGTAACTTCCTTCCTTACGCTCCTGCTCAGTTTACCACTGTTATATTAAGGAATTTTTGTAGAGCGTTTCCGCCGTCTTGCAACGCTCTCCGTAACGCGCTACAAGATCCGGAAGTCTACAGACAAGTCAATTTTCGCCCACCGCAGTGGCAGAATCTTTGCTGAGAATAGCTTAGCGCAGGAGCGAAAAACGGTACGCGACAACGCCCTGCCACCATCGTAATTACCAAGAATGCAATATTTTTTTCAGCAACATAAATCACCTAATGGTCAATTTTAGATAGGGTTTTCTTTTCACGAGTGGGCACTCGTGGGAATTCAGGTGAGTGCCCTCTCAGGTCCGTCTATTTGTCCACGAGTCATTATGATTTTATCGCATGATTGTTAGGATATGGTGAGTTGTTGAAATTGAAATTGACGGTTCAAGTGGTTGAAACCACTTGAACGGCCGCCAATCGTCCAAGCTAGCAACGGCACACAGCTGCATATTTTCGAAGCGACGTGCATCCAAAATGGTGGGTAATAACTCACGACTTTGTGTTTTCGGAGTTTTTTTGTTTTTTCGTAAAATTCGGAGCGTGATTTTCGGAGTTTATTTTTCGTTAGAAATTCAGGGTTGATCGGAGTTAATTTTTGTTAGATTCCCTATTGTCTTAAATTCGGAGTTTATTTTACTGTGTTTGTATAATTTAAAATTCAAAAACAAAATAAACAAAGTTCGAGTACCCTGACCCGTTTTCCTGGAAAAACCTCGACGTTCTAAAAGGCAAACCGCTTTTGTCAGTAGTTCTAGATTTCACAGGAAACTGAAGTGGCATCTTCTCAGGACCACTGACCCTGCGCTCTCATAAGGTTTATTTGTAAGACGCCGTATTTTTTTTCTCGTTTTATTTGTCGTTGTGATTTCGAAATTCGAAGTTTTTCGGATAAATTCGAATTGACGAAAAAATTTACCAGCCAGTGTTTTATCGGATTTATCCCAAAACACAGAACTCTAGTAATAATTGGACAACGCTCATTTTCCCGAAGCAAATATTTACATTAAGTCGTCGATTATTTTACGTAGTTTGTAAGTTTTCTAGTTATAAAAAGGGTCAAATGTCTCTACCAGATGCGGTCTGCCAACGCTCCTAAATTGCCCGAATCTCTCGCAAAATTTCAGAAACAGTCTCTCTCTTCCGAAAATTTTCGAAATTCGTGCCGCGGGGTCCCGAAACCCGCCTGGGGTAAAGTTCCGACCCATCACCACTTGTAATGATCCCGAAAGGCGTGTTATAAACAGTCAGCGGGATTCAAGACTCCCTGAAGTGTATACACTATCTCCTCTACACTCTAAAAAGTCCTACCGCGTCTTCTTTCCCTACAAAGCTCCTGGAAGAGCCAATCGCTGTAATCTACGGAAGAAGTTCTGCGAACAACGTAAATGAAAACATGCTTAAAGGCCGACGTACGAACTCGGTTTTCAGCAAAGGAAGGTAATCCTCTTAGCGCTCCCCTCTTAAGCTGCGGGGGAGCCAAGTTGGGGTAAGCTAAAAAGTGGAGAGGATATGGGGAAGGGGAGGGGTGAAAAAGTGGAAAGCGCGAAGCGTACGTCGGCCTTTAAACCTAAAACAACGACAAAAAAGCCTACGTTATGACACTAGCCATATTACATTTCACGTGCTTATACGTTATGCTCACCTGCCACAGCTGACAGCTTTTTTTTTTTCAGGTGTAAACATATGTTTAGCCTGGTGATTCAGTGACCCATAGACTGACATCAATTGGCTCTCGTGCGTGATGTGCGGGAAAGTAGTCGCACCAGACAGTCACACTCATGGAGGTAAAAAGCTACTGGAAGCGACATGAGGCCACCAGAGGTGAAGCCAGAAGTGTGGAGGGACACGCCCCGAACAATGACCAAAACCACAGTTTTGGTCACCCTCGGTTGTAGATGCATCATGTCTGCAGTAAACTCTGCTTTTTGGCAGGATGTACGAGCAGTGCTGCGGTAGAATGCACAAGACCAAGTCTCGACGCCCGAACCCGGGCGTTCAGCCCACGGCGTGAACCCTCTTCTGTCCCCCGAGGCGACGGCCTCCTCTCTCCTCTTCTTCGGCGTCCGCTTCCACGCGGCGCGCAGACACGGAAAGGCTCTTCTCCCGAGTCTGCCCGCGGAGAGCGCCGCCGCATTCCCGCGCCGCTTCCTCCCTCCAGACATCGGCCCCGAGCGGCTAATGGACAGCCGCATAATTCGGGCCCGGATAATGGCGCCCCGCGCGCAGCCCACACGGCTCAAACAAATCAGCCGAGCTCACGAATCGCTCGTCGCCGCTACGGCCGCCGTAGACGTCGTCGGACCCATGGAGCAGGGAAGGCAGCGAACCCGGCGGCCATAACTCCGTCTCACCTCAAGCGACGGACCACAGACGACGCTACGAAACCGTCCGAGCCAATCCAAGCCGATCCAATGCCGCGCAAATATCATGTGACCCCAGGTGCCGCGCCATGACTGTGCATGCCGCGTATGTCGCGTGAATGTGCACGCCGCATTCACATAGCTGAAGTCACGAGATACGTTCTCAGCGCTGGATTGGTTAGTACGGCTCGTAGCGTCCGTTTTGATCCGGCGTCGAGGCAAAGGGAGGATAGCAGCGCGGCGCTGAAAAGCGGCCTATCCAGGACGAGCCGGTCTTGCGGGCCGGCGGCGGCAGGAGTCAACACGGCGCGGCCCGCGCGCCATTCAGCCGGGCTGATTGAGACGTCAGATGTGTCAGGTGCTTAACGTCAGGCCGGGCTGCCCTCTGAGCAAACACGGGAGAGAGACAGGCAACCCTTAGGGCCGCCGCTTATTAAGAGCACGCTCCCGCCTGGGACTCATTGCCGGCGCTGCCTGTTTTGCTGCCCGGGCGCCGACCGTATAGGCCTCGCGCGCTTGATCCCATCAACGCCACCTATCGGGGTATTAGGAAACCGTAGACGTTCGTTCGGGGCCCTCCCCCCCCCCCCGCCTTTTTTTTTCTTTTTTTCTGGCTCGTCTCATCCTTTTGGCTTCTGCTGTCACCCACCGCTCTCTTCTCCGGGCTGAATAATAATCTTGTTTGGAGTCGGTGGCCCCCGCGTGCTTTTTTTTTCTTCTTCTTATTATTAAGAGTTTGCCGGGACGGGTGTAAGCGTGTACGCGTGAATCACGTGGTGTCGGATCACCGCTGTTGTACGGGCGCTTCGATGATTGGGGCTTGCCGACTGACTGATTGCAAGATGGACCGGCATTTGATTGGAGTCTTCGATCGGGACGCCGGCAAATTGAAAGGGATCCTGGGGCGCAACGCGTGCGTGCGGCGTGCAGATATGAGGCACGTGAGTCGTTTCCTCGGAACGTAATTGTTGACAGGCACCAACGAAAGTATACGCAGTACTTACAAATATCGCAGAAGCGCTAGTCCGGCACAGGAAAAAACGAGGAATGGAAACAGCTATTTCAGGTTCTTCCTGTGCCTTTTTCAGAACCATTAAGAGAACCTCTCCCTTAATTTTATGTCACCTTTTCCAAGCCTCTTTGGAATCTTCAGAAATACCCGACGATTGGAAATTCGCAAAAGTTATTCCTATTTTTAAATCAGGTGATCGCAATAACCCGTCCAACTATATGCCGACCTCTCTTACCTGTATTCCTTGCAGAATAATGAAGCACGTAATCTACTCTCAAGTTATGGACTATCTGAACGATAACAGCTATCTTTCATTCTTGCCATTCTGTAAAAGAGGAAGAAAACCACGAAGAATCGAGAATTTTCTTCGTAAAGTGGCCACCACCTATTTTCTGATGCTTTACTATGCGACAACGTTTATTATTAGTAGTATTATTAAAGCCATCGAACCACTCTCGCCATTCGTCTTTCTTAATAAAACGCTTCTACAAAAGCGAATGGAGCCCCGTCATATTCCGTCAAGTGCTCTTCGGCTCCGAACACACTCCTCGTGCAGTGAAGCCTGCTGCTGGCTCTCAAATTTACGCACGTATCCGGATAGAAGCCTTGTCGTCATCTCATTGCAGGCTGCCAGATGCCACTTTCTCACGGCCCAAGAACGCAGCACAGAGAGGCTCATACTGTACAACACACATTCCCGCATAGACAGACGAGCTGGTATGCCGCCTGATATGCGGGAATCTACGTGTATAGCGTGAGAAAGTCGTAGGTCACTTTCCAGACTTCCGCTTTCGCAGAGCAGAAAAACAAAGCAGCCCCGGGAAATTTCTTCCTCCGGCAGCAGACAGCATGACGCCGGAGAAACGATGCTCCAATCCCTCAAACATGACCGCCTGCAACATACGAAAAAAAAATGTAATGGTGTTGTTATTGGTTCAGACGTCAGTGACGTCACGAGGGATGGGTCACGCATGACGGCTGGTATACAGGAACAATCAGCAGAAGGAAGATCTTACTTCCTGACGGCCGGAAAACGAGGCGGCTAAGCCTAAAAAACAAATACAAAACAGTGGCAGGCAAAGAATCCATTTCGGTCATTCCACGAATGGCGAACACCACATAAAAGCGCGACACACAGTAGACGAAACGGATCTGCGCGTTAGGCTTAGAGGGCACCATATATACCTGCCGCCTCGTACGCCGTTCGGCGCATATTGGAGACGCCGCGGTTTGTATTTGTTTTGTCGACTCGGCTGTAGTGGCGTTTCGCTGTCTCGACCAATAGTCGTCCTCCTCCGAGTTTGATTTATCTGTCGTAATTCCGGCTAGAAACGTCCCGCCGCGTCACGGGGAATAATTACGTGTCAGGACGGAGGGGGACGGGACGCGCGGGACCGCGCAGGCACACTCCGTTTCACCTCATACGATGGATTGCAGTGGAGGCCACGATCCCTCCCAGCCAATCAGGAGCTCTGAAAGGATCGCGTGACTATGCTCTCCGCGCGTCGCTGCGTCCCTCCCTGAGGTCGCGGGACACTCTCCTTGCATTGGATTGGCTACGATATTTCGTATAGTGTCCCCAGCGGTCCATCTGTGACGGCGTATAGCCGAGTCTCCGGTTCTGAAACAAAGCGTCGGGAGCAGCCGAGGGAACCTGCGGCGGGTCATGAGGAATACGACCCATCACTCCGGGCACGATGGAGCGCGCGCAGAGCGGCTGCACCACCGGGATGACTTCCGAGATGGCTGGTGGTGCCCGGTGGGAAGTCGCCTTGTGCGTACTCGTCCCTGCATTCGGTGCCAGGTAACCGCGAAAGAGAACACCCGCAAAAAGACGAGAGCGTGGACGTAGCGCGGAGAGGGTTTTGGCTACTTTCTTATATACGAGGCAGATTCATCGAGGGTGAAACAATATGTGTGCGTAAGTGGATGAGCGCGTAGGAAGGTGAAGTCAGGAAGAAATCGCAGCGCTTAGAAAGATAAGTTACATTTAGAACAAAAGAAGTCAGAACATTGTATTTGTAATGCGAAGACGTTTGTGAGCACATCAGCGACATATCGCGAAATATGCGACTCCTTGCACGAAGAGCTATTTGGTTTTGTAAATGAGAGATATCGCGCTGAATCGAACTAAATTATATGTTTTCCTATGCACAGAGATCAATCTAAGAGGAACCGTAAGGTGCATACATTTCAAAGCAGCGAAACGAAAAAAGCATCAATGTTTTCGAATTTTCGCGATACCTCGCCGTCCTGGCACTTAGCTACACGCACAAGGGCGAGCAATCGAACATAGAAAAAAGGATCACGTTCTCGAAGTATGAATAATAGATAGCTCATTAAATGGCAACTATTACGTGACGGGCGGCCCGGCACAATGGCCCCTCCCGTCGAGACCGAGATGAGATCGCTAGCATCACCCGGAGAGTGCGCGTTGATTCACGACACTCATGAGTCGCCCGAGGGCCGCTCAATGCTGCTCTACATTTGGGAACGGAGGACGCCGCCACGACGGCCCAAGCAGTGATTGGCAAGCAGTGATTGGCAGGCGGAGTCACGCGAGTCCGGACAAGCTCGCCCTCGCGATGGACAGACCACAGAAACAACAATGGCGACACCCATAACGAGGTCTACCTCAGGCCCACGCGTTTATTCATTGGCGCTTTATATAGCGTAAAAAGACTAAGCATTACAAGCAATCATCGTTGTTGTTAGAGAATGGTTATTTGTGACGAGATGTTCCGGCAGCGCTCTTTAAAGGGCAACTAAAGTACTATTGAGGAAAACTTGAGTTTGCAGCAGACTTCTGTAGTCTTTCGACCTGTGCACTCGTTTATCGAGCTTGAATGAAGCTTAATAAAATTAATAATAAAACAAAAAAACGCTTAGTTTGAAAAAAAAAAACAAAAAACTTACTGGGATTGAAGCGGGGCATGCGGCGAGCCTCTCTGCCGCCTGTTATCTGTCCAAGTAGTCGTGGCGTCATCATCGGCATCTCCCAGCCAGGGTGGTGGCAAGCAACGTTCATCTGACCCCGACGATGACGTCACTTACGTTGATTTTACCATCTGCTCTTGTGCTCTCCAGTGTTCGGCGTGCAGCGGCAGGCAAGGCTGCGGCCTTTCTTTAATTGGCGATCACGTCGCTCCTACTGATAAAAGGGAAGGAAATCTTTAGACATAATTATTAAGGCTACTACACGTTCAAACTTTTGGAGTTCCTTCTGTTTTTAGTTTTTTTTTTTCGAATTAAAACACTTTGTTTTATCTTCTCTTCACATTTAAAGACCACAAACACTCCCCCCCCCCCACACACACGTACAACACACACTTTTTTGTTTTTGTTTTGCATGGCGATGCGTGCGGAAACGAAATGACGTGGCCGGCGAGCTCTCTGCCTCTCGCTTCAAAGTCGGCCAGCGAGAAGCGCAATGCGTATCGCGCTCGTAACGTCAGTAGTTCATCCACGGTCAAGGGTGCTGTAGTTGCGAGCCTTGCTGCTTGGTGTTGTCAACGGGTGACAATCTTGCCTATAGACGCTTTACACATGCGCCAGATTGAGCCGCCATAGCCGCCCTTCTCTTAGTCTTGACCGAGATGCCGAGCCGCTGAAGCGGGCGTTGACGAGTCTCCACAACGGCCTATGCTGGGGGAAGGACACAGTAACACGCTAAAATGGCAATAACCTGTCCTGCTGTGGAAATGATGAAGTCAAGCGAACGGAATAAGAGGGAACAAAAACTGAAGGTCAGTTATGGCGGCGCCCATGCACAGCTGCTGTAAGCGTCTATACTCTATTTCACCTTATGGTGTGCCGCAGGGAAGGGCTACAAGCGCGAGCTCCTTGCTCTAGGGCACGTCTCGGCTGCACCAGCTCTCGTGCAACTAAGGGCTGCTGCCAACGCTATGTGCCCGCGCTTCTAGCCTTCGCTGCGGCACAACATAAGGTGACACGGAGTATAGTAGTAATATCCGAGAGCGATCGAGAGTTCGAGGTCGCTGCTTTGAAGCATTCGTCCGCAGAACGAGCGATCGCACTAGAAATGCGTCTCTTAAAGCCATAGAGCACGGGCAACCTGGCACTTGTAGCTTTGGCTGCAGTCTCAGCTTATGGGTGAACGGAGTATAAACGCGTTAGCGTTCTCCTCCAAGTCACATTCAGGACTATAGCAACTCCTCGAGCGAACCATACTGCCGCGAACAGACGCTGCTTCTTAGGAACTCATGACGTCGCGGCATCCCAAGAGAGCTTCACAGACCACCACCAGATGGAATTTTGAAATCTGTTCGTTCGTTTTAAAATTAGTTTCTTTCACTTCTCTGCCCCCAGCCCAGCCCCAGCCCAGGCTAGGCTAGTGTTTCTGGGCTGCCGGCACAACATAGACCACCTCTAAACAAAGAAATAAGTGCAAAACATTTCGTTTCCGCACCCCTTTAATCTATAGTGTTAGGAGATTACCCAATCAATATTTTGCTACTGAGTCACGAACAATTTTGTTAAAGCCAAAAATCTCAACTGCCCGATACCAAAACCGAAACATGAGCACGAAAGATCATGGCCGCGACACGTGGACAATAGGCTCGTTCGATTTACATGCCCTTCCTGCACTGGTGCAGAAAAGTGTAGTGCGGTGTACTTCCGTTAATATCTCAATACACATACCGGAAATAGCACTGCCCAACACTTTTCTGAACTGGTTCAGGACGTGTAGGTAAATGGAACGCAACCTAATGTGGACAGAGGAGGAGAGAGATGCCGGAAGATTATTTAGCTACACAGCAACCTTTTCACTGTTCGAACTGTGCACTCAGCTTCTTCATTGGATTGCGGATACCTAGGGCTCGAGGTTACGTAACTGAATCTGTAGTTTTCTGAGAAATCTTTGAATTCGAGCCGTCACAAACTGACTTTCGTTATCGCGTCACCAACGTTTCCGGAATACCAAGTCTGGAAAACTTTTTAGCTGTACGAATGACTGCTGCCAAACTCATCAACGACAACAACGCAAGTTTCGGAAATCGCGAAAATTAATCAACAGCAACAAGTTCCTGAAACGGAAAAGGTCTGCCCCCAGCTTTTGCCAAAGTAGAGCAGGAGTTTCCGACGGGATTACTGGTTCTGCAAATTGGACACAAAGCTTGGCACATTGTAAGCTATTTGTAACTAGAGTTGCCAACTCAGAACTTAGGCCGGGTGACCTGACCAATTCCCGAACCCTAACACGATATTTGAGAATGCCTTGCTGGCCTTCGTGCAAATAAGCCAGCACTTCCCTTTAAGTTTTGAAGAGATCACTAAGACGAGCCCATACATCAGCAAACCATCATGATTCGTAAGATTTGCTCTTACTGACCAATAGGCTTTCAACCAAGCTGGTAAAGTGCGGCTAGCTCTCATGACAATACAATAAAAGCTGTTGGCATGAGCTGTCTTGTACTTGTGCGGACCTTATTTTTTTCCAGGTCTGTCGGCCCTTCAACTTCGCTCACACAACATCTTACAAAGCTTGATATGTCGTCGAGGGATGATTCGCCCAGAACAAAGTCCGTTTTCCCACGGTGCGCCAGAAAAAAGTATCCGCCGTGACGAGTAATTTTCCAGGGACGGCCGATCGAAAAGAGAATCCCGCATAAGCCTCATACGGAACCTTTAAACTCTCGGCTGAAGCATATCTATTGACGAATTTCTGGAGCAGCGTGACAAGTGGCTTATGATCGGTCTCAAATTTAAAGTCTAGTCCCTTCAAGTACCCCTCTAATCTTTCAGCCACCCAAGCGACCGCCAGTGTGCTTTTTCTTTCTGCGCTTAGCGCTGTTCTTCTTGCTTTAACGAACGAAAAGAAACACGACAGGGCGCCTTTGTCCGTCCGTCTGTACTTGCATCAAAACAGCCCCTAGCCCGAATGACGACGCGTCTGGTGGCACGATAGTTAGAAGTTTTGGATTAAATTGCGCGACACTCTTTGGAGTAGCGACAAGTTCCTTCAAGGAATCGAATGCGTGTTGTTGTGTTAATCCTACGGTTCATCCCCAGCACCACTCCCTGTCCCGTAACAGTAACTCGCCTAGATGTCAAATACCTCGGCGAGGTTTGGGACGAACCTTGCCAAATAATTGATCATGCCCAGAAACCGTGCGCATATCTGGGTACTATTCTGGTGCCGATCTAGACAGGCTATAACTTAAGGCATACAGAAAAAAGCAGTTCACACAATTACGGGCGCTCATTTCACCGATCATTCAGCTCCATACCTCAGAAAGTAACAAATTTTGGATATAAAAACGATGTATACACTAAAACATAGCCATGGAAATATATTATTACTACAACAATGAACAGATTTTTTTTTTGAAACTTATTATACTAAGACATTTTAATATGATCTGTGGAATGAAACTTACATGAAAACCTAAAATACGGACAAACTATGGCTCAGAAGCATTAGCCTTCAAAATACCAGAAATCCTAAAGGTACACCCTGTACGGTTGAACTACTAAAGGGATACTACAACGAAATTTCGGCGCTCATTTTTTGGTCTATATGTGTTCAAAAGAGCAGTATCACATGGCACATACCAATATCTTGTTAAAAAAGTCTCGAAAAGGAATTTTAAAACGAATTAAACGATTAGCAAAAAGAGCACCTGGTGGATGTCGCTAACGCCTCGTTTGTAATGCTCGTCTAGGAACCTTGACAGCTAGTGACGGAGGTCGTCTCGCCTCCGGCCACGACGAGAGAAGAGGGAAGGAGGAACTCCCTCTTCCCGGGAATCCCTTTTGTGTGTCGCAGAAGTCGCTATTGTCCCCCTACAAGATTATAGAAGATTAACCCGTCACTCAAAATTCGTACAAAAGCAGCCGCTTCGGTGGCTGGAACGACTAGGCCATCCTCTCGACGTCAGCCTCGCCGTAGCTTTGCTTGTCTTGAGACGACCTACGTCACGATTGCGTTGGATGTCACGTGCTCTAAGCTGGGCCTTCTCCGAGCGCTTGCCAGAGTGGGCCGTTTATAACGAAAAATACAGCCACCAGGATCAAAAATACAAACGTGCGATTGTCATTTACGGAGATTGTGGATCATACTCAAGCTACTCAACCTATTTTCGAACACGACGGGAATATTTCAAGTTTCCTGTTGAAGTATCCCTTTAAAATCTCCTAATTCATTACCTAGATTTAAAAACCAGGCAGCACACGACGTCGGGCCAACATTGGTATTCAATCGGCAAACAATGGTCCAATGTTGGGCCAATGCGGCCATCGTATTACCAATGTTGGTGGTGCACTGGTTTATGCTGGCCAACATTGGCCTGTCTTGGCCAACGGCTTGCCAACGTTGGCAATCGATTGGCTTAGGCTGGCCAACATTGGCCTATCTCAGCCAATGACTTGCCAACGTTGGTAATCGATTGGCTTAGGCTGGCCAACATTGGCCAATCTCAACCAATGACTTACCAACGTTGGCAATCGGTTGGCTTAGGCTGGCCAACATTGGCCTGTCTTAGCCAATTGGTTACAAACATTGGTAATCAATTGGCTTAGGCTGGCCAACATTGGTCTATGTTAACCAATGAGTTGCCAGCATTGGTAATCGATTGGCTTAGGCTGGCCAACGTTGGCCTGTCTTAGCCAATGGGTTACCAACATTGGTAATCGATTGACTTAGACTGGGCAACATTGGCCTGTCTTAGCCAGTGGCTTGCCAACGTTATAATTACTTGGTTTATTTTTTAATGTGCTGATCGCGCACGCTGAGAACAGTCTGTAGCTATGGCTCCGAGGGGGAACGATTTTTCTGTTTTCACACGCACAACAACTTAGCAACTGAAAAGAATGCTGTATACATTGCGAGGTGTAGCATTTTTGAACGTCCACGAAGAAAAACGCCGTAGTCGGTGACAAGTTAAAAGTAAACGCTGGGGAGGAGATCGCCTCCTCCCGATCTTTCGCTCTGCAAAAGTGGAAAGAGATGGGAGGAGCTTTTACCACCTGTCACCGACTAAAACTAACGCGCGTCATCCCAAAACTGATAGTTATGCTCAGTAAATTTCACATGAAATACAAAATGCACACTTCCTTCGATTTGTGTGTATGTTTATAAGGCAAAAAGCATAGTGCCTCTTCTCTTATGCCCATTTAGCGACGCAGCTAGGAAACGTTTCCAAGCCGGGGGGGGGGGGGGGAGGAGGCAGGGTTCAACCCCGAAAGATCCACCCGCCTCCCTAGTACCTATGACACGGGTGTATTGTCAGCTGTATGTGATCTTTAAAATCTCAAAGCACCTTGCTTTGCTGAGTCACAAAACACGTCCTATAATTCAAACCGAACCGGACAAAATTAAAAATAAATAAAAAGTACTAATATTTTTTAGCAAAAAATAAAACCTTAAAACAAATATCCAGCGATTGATTAAGCAATTACATGTCTTCAGGAATAAAAAATCACGTTGAATTAAGATCTCGATCACCCTATGTTTGAGGTTGGAGGTGGCATATGTCGATGCACATTTCATACAAACAAAGGTTATCACGCAACATATAACAGAAGAAGCTGGGGCATTATGTCTGCTTTCCCAAAAATGACTTCAAAGTGCGTACAAATACGACAACTGCAGTAATGACCACGGTAGTGACAACGCCCGCAGAAATATAAACTGTAATAGAGCCAATGGGTTACCAACGTTGGCAATCGATTGGTTTAAGCTGGCCACCATTTGCCTGTATCAGCCAGTGGCCTACCAACGTTGGTAATTGATTGGCTTAGGCTGACCAACGTTGGCCTGTCTTAGCCAATGGGTTACCAACATTGAAAATCAGTTGGCGCAAGGTAGTGCCTCGTTTTTTGGAACCGAGCTTTAAAAACGAATGAAGTACTCTAGGCAGTGAAAATCACGGTTGTAAGAAGGCGTCTTGATAAAAAGGCTGCTAGGAAAACGCTGTAATTCAATGAGTTATTCATGAATTAAAACTAATTGGCAAACTTTATTAAATACTTATTTGAGGGCAAAGGTGTCAATTGTAAAGTTTTATTTTGAATAGATTCTTGATGAAGCAGTTTACAACATGGTACACCCCAGGCAGCAGACTTGCTTAGAATAGCTATGGGGCCAAGTTTGGGCCTTGGCTGTAGTAGACTGGACCGGGACTGCCCAGGGAATTCGGTGAACTGCCAGCATGGCGTCTAACTGTATTTTCCGAGCACCGGAATTACACGGAACCGCCAGGGAAGGGATTTTCTTGGCGCCTTTTGTCTCTTTTTGTCCTAGCCGACCGGGTAGACAGGCGGGCGGCCACCAACACTTAGGAATTTTGTGGGGCTTCACTGTATTCACTGACCCCAGGATTTCACGGAACTACAACGGAGTGGTTTTGGGTGTAGTTTATTGGCTTTGCAGGATTCAGTGCGCCAAGGCGACTGGCGTTGTGACGAAGTTCTCTAGAAAAGCGCAAGTCTCGAAAATCAAAGGATCAGTTCATGAGTGTAGAGAGCGAGGCGAATGAACGCAATAATAGTGTCAACAAATTGATCCCTCCATGACATTTACAGCATTCATGTCTCAAATCGCCACATCTGAAACTGGAAAAACCTGCGATATAATTGTTCTTTGTTTATTTTTCAACATCACACATCGTCGCAAAGGTTCACGTACTTCGCGGTTACTCTGCTTCAACTTAGAATGAACCGCAGCACATGCTACGGGCTCTCTTGGCTTATCAGGCGCCAAAAAGGTTGCGATGCTGCACGGGAGATGCGCCAAGCACTGGAACGGCTCCGCAGGCGTTTGCAAGGTCTCAACGACAAAGCAGCCTCTTGCAACACCAGTGAGCTAACGGTGTTCGGAATTCCCACGCTCACATTTCAGCAGAGCGAGCGCGGTCGGCCAGATAGAGGCGCAGTCGGCTCTCATGTCGCGATTGCTACGCCGTTTCTCTGTCTCGCACCGACATTCGAAACAGCCCGCTCGAGGCTGCATGCGGGCCAAATATACGAGTCTATAGCGCGATATAGTGTCGTTACAACGTCTCAAGAGTAGTGCTCACCTCGACAGGGGCGCAAGCAGCGGCGCTATGTCCGTCGACGCCCACGTCAAGAACGACGAAATATACATTAAAAACACTTTTTAACACCCGAAACAAATGTTTATTTATTTATTCGTGAATTTCGCGCCACCTTAGGGACGCCATATTACCTCACTGTTCTGCAAATTCCTCAAATATGCAGACGCTATTGCTGATATTTTTATTTTTTTATTTATTCTGCGATGTGATAAGTCCTTAGCACTTTCGAGCCCAGAACCCCTTCAGTGTTGTCATCGTTTTGTTAGATTCGCGTTTTTTTTTTTAACTTCAGCTTTGGGGATCTTTGCATCTGTGTTGCATTTATGATTACATGGTTTAAGAAGAGGTACTGCTTTTGTTACATGTACACAATCCTCTCGAAACAAAAAATCTGTTATTAGCGTGCTGCGAAATATACGGCACAGCTTATTTCTGAGTCATATTTTTTTCTTTCTAATTTCAGTTTATTTGGGGACATCGTGCACAGAAAGAAGACGCGGTTATTTTTGCATTTTACGGCGTAAAACATAGCATCTTCATACCTCCCGTTCTTGGTTGACATTTGGGAAGGGCAGTTCCTTTGGGACTCCGAAAACTATCTCGGCGAGAACTTTTCTTGGCAATGCAGTGGAAAGGATGAGAGCCCGCGCACAGCTTTATTCAGCTCTCAAAATGGGAGAGGGAGCGCGGGCCTGTATCTTCCACTGCATTGCCAAGACACGTTTTCGCCGAGTCGACTTCGTACTGCTGTCCTGTCCAGTCAGTATTGACAGCAGAGTAGACGCTATGCGCATTTGAGGCCAAGCGTGTCTCCGGTTACGGTCACGTGACTATAGTCTCCAAGCGGGTCACAAGGCAGAGCACGGCACCTGCCTGAAGTGAAGGACACTGCTTGGTAGACCACTCACATAGCATCCACTGCACTATCAACTTTGGGACGAACTCACAAAAGTATCCACTGACAAATCCTTTCGCTGTGTTCATTGTTCGAAAGACCCTCGAAGATAAGCCTATTGTGGGCGCACCCGCCTGATGACCTTGAAGAAGTAGGATGCACGCGAAATGCTGGAGGGAGGAGAATGTTTCCTCCTCACCTCTCCAGCAACCCATCTGCTTCCCCCTACCAGCATTCCTTTCCCTGGCCCTGACTGAACACTTAGCTGCTGTCTGTGGGGCTCAGTGTCTGAAAAGTTCTACGCGTATGTCGGCAACAAGCAATTTCTTCGAAGAAGTCACAGAAATTCTCGTGATGTGGTTTGGTTCGGCAAATGACAGCTTGTACCGCATCGTGTTGAGTCTTCACGGAGCCCTACCATCTCGTTTGTGTGTGTACGTGGTTGTTCTCCAGTGGCCATATCGAAAAATATCTCGGAATACATCTTTCAAGTCCGCTAATTTTTTGGTAAGTGCACGGCAACCTCCTTGTTGGCAACGAGTGACCGCTGTTCTACGGGTACTCTTCCAGATTATCTATAGAATTAGGCAGTGTCTTTCTCCCTGCAGC
>JAZHYW010000601.1:0-15092 GCA_037355805.1 Ixodes ricinus | reverse complement strand
ATGTATTACATTTCAGGTAACATCATTAGGCGATGAAACATATCATCCGGGAAATTAGAATTTCTTTGAATAATCCTCGCACTTTTATGTCCTAGAATAGCTAATTCTCGGCAGATGAAAGATAAACTACGGCAAAATATTGATATAGTCACCGATTTCCCTTCAAAATTGCCCTCCAACGTATTATTACACTGATATGAATTAGTAACGCGAATTTCAATCACAATAATATTTTCTTCACAAATTTATTAAGTGTTATTATTGGTCCAAGAAGCTTGATACTTTATTGTACATGCTGAGAACGTGACGTTTGATGTCGTAATATAAAATATTGGGTACTGCAGCTTGTTCCCAGAGTGTTACAAGACGTTTGATGGTGCGAAATGAATGCTGGTTAAAATGACGCCAGCAAATGGAAAAAAAACACGTGGAAGATGTTGTGCATTTTCTTAGACAGTCATGCTGACTTGCACTTTGTACACGTGACGTTACCTCACTGAATGGCGAGGAAATTTCAAATGTTGGTTATATCACCTTCATTCGCCATTTTTGCAATAACTATATTTTAATTTGGAGATAACAAAGAGCATTTCGGAAAAAAAAAAAAATCTTAGTGTTTCGAAAATGTGTTTAGTTTGGCTAGCTCGAAAAATCGCTGGATTCTCAGGAATGCCGCAGTGCCAGGAACCCAGTTAAGCGCAGTGACGTGGCCCACCTCTGTCAGGTCGGGCTTGACATTTCCTGGAAGTATCCAGTACAAACATAGCATCAATCCACTTGTGTTGATCGATGACTTGCAAAGAGACAAGGGTAGCTTAAGAGTCTGTAAAGACAACCGAATCTCGATGCACTGCTGATCCGATCTAATAGAATGAAGGTCAGGAAAGAATATTACCCAGCTCGAATGTGATGGACGGAGTCCGGTTAGAGAGGTGGTACGACTCTAGCCCGTTTAGTTCTGGTACGAAGAAAACAGAAGCACAGTCCTTGCGCTTAACGGAGAGTGTACGGTAGATAAAAATGACCATCTTATATTTATAGTGGAGGTGACACAGGGTCATTTAGGTTGAAACCACAGGTTACACTTTGTTGTTTCTTTAGGCCTTATTTATTTCAATCTCGAGCGATAGAATGATCCAGGTCAGGGACGGATTCAAGAGAAGGGCGGGTTGGCGGGGGGGGGGGGGGCAGTGATAAGTTGTCAACGTGAACTTTGTCCAGGTCTTATCGGGGGGGGGGGGGAAGGCATCAGTGGCCGGGGGTGTGTAAGCGCACCACAGCTCGGAGCACGTGGAGCAAAAGCTCGCGTTGCAGAACCCAGGGACCCTTGGTTCAATCCCTACCTCTGCCCGTTTGGATATAAATGAACATTGTGTCGGCGTGCGGTTGTGTATAACTACTGCTTGATGCACCTTAAAGACCCCACGTTAGGGTTGCACTGCACTGGCGAAATTCTCATTTACAGCTGAGACACCAGACGCCCATTGAGGCTGACTAACTTCCGGCTGTATAAACATACACATAACATGATTACCACACCTATCCTTGAAAGCCGAGGTAGCAAACTACCCTTGGGCCAAAAATGTGTCTTCTGTCCCGCAATTTGGGGTCCTGAAAGCAAAACAACATAAAAAACAAGGCAAAATATATCTGTATATTTTTTGGCCAAAGTCTGGCTATTTTGGTTTTCGATTGTTAAGAGCTCAGAGTTGTTGCTTCAACGCCTGATTGTTCGGTTGATCACCTGGGTTCTTCGAGCATCAGTCTCGAGGAAATTCCAGGATTCTGCTTTATTTATGGTTGTTAGGTTCGTTCACCTGGACACGTTGGACCCAAATGGTCAAACACGTGTCGAATTAGGCTTCACTGCCGGTTGTCTTGATACATTGCATTTTTGACCGAAGGCTTGGCACTTTGGCAATTCAGTGGCGAACTAGAAAAAAAGGCCTTAGAAAGTCAATAGGAAATAATTTTGCACTGACTAACGCCTTTGAGCAAAACCTTACTAGACCCAAATTAGGTTCCTATAAACGCCAAACTGGGGTCAAATACGGCGTTTCTGTGACGTGACTCTGGCAGTGTTCTAACTGAAATCATAAAATAAGTTGTGGTCGTCGTAATCACAGAAAGTGGTAGACGAAAATCGACGCAAGAAAATGAATTTTCAGTACAACAGACCTCGGGTTTAGGAGGTTATTCTTTTTGCGCCCCCTTAGAGTACACCACCTTCAATTCAACTTTATTTACTTTTTATTTTAAATTTTGAACTTAGGCGGAGGAAGACGCAGAAACATCAGTGTCTGGGGGTAGACAAAAAGCATGGGACCAAATTTACTGTCGAATCACTGTTCAGTCTTTCTTTTGCGTGTCTGATAGACACGTTCCGCACCAGCTACGGCGAAAGGTCGTTTGCCGAGACTATTTTTTTTTAAACTCGGCCCCGTGTAGACAAGAGCAATTGCCATCTTGTTCTCGAAATGAAGTTTACGCTGACTGAACCTCACTCCCAGACTCATGCGCAAACACTGAAGTCATCGGTGAATGGGAAAAAAAAGGAAACATCTAAGAGAAAATGACGTTCACACAAACGCCGTCTCGAAGCTACGAATTACTTGAAATCCACATTTTACGCTTTTTCTGTATTTTAGACGTCTCTTAAATGGAATGACGTAGACGGAGACACGCCGTTTTTTCATTCGCAAATTTCAGCGACGCCTAGTGCAAGATTTTTGCTCTACAGACGTTCCTTTTATATTTATTTATTTATTTATTACTTTTGTGGTGCCCCTTTAACAGTCCAAGAGCCTGCAATAGGGTATTTGTTTATGTATTTCTGTTTATTTTTATGAAATACAACTCTACTAAATTTTTCTTGCATTAGTCTGTCTATTTGTTTTGCAGTTTTAAAGCTAGAAACGCGGTTTTATTCTCAGTTGAATTTTTTTTGTTTTCATTACTTCAACCATGTGGAAACGGCGCACTAACGTAAATGACGTCGCATAATATGAATAAGATGAAAAAGAAAACACTAAAAACGAGACTGTCTGCATTCAAGATAGAGAAAAACTGGCAAACGGAGGAAAATCAGGACAAAGCGGCACGAACCAACACTGGTATAGAAACTTCTAGAAAACACAATTAGGGATGCAGGCGTGTTAACGTTTTCAGCGCGTCCTCCCAACAACGACGCGATTGTCCGTCCACTTCTTATCAAAAACCAGATCGTCCCGAAAGTGGCTCTCGTCCCAATTGTTTCTTCCTGTTTTTGAGAGATGGGGAAAGGAGAGGGCAGCCGAAAGTGGGTCAGGGGAGGTGATTCAGGTTACAGAAGTGTTTTTGACAGCGTCGGCCCAGTCCGTCTGGGACTTGTCGTCTGCGACGGTGTCCGGGCCATGGCGTGAAGTGTTTAGGGGCCATTCTTTGGATGGTGTTGGCTTATGGCTAATACTTTAAGAGGGTACGGAAGTGAAATTTTAGCGACACTTTCTTTGTGTAGAGGAGGCCTCTTTACGACAGCAGCTCGCAAAAACACCAGTATTTTGTCCGTAAACAAAGAAAAGCAATTTTAAAACCAATAAAACGATTTCCCAATACCACCAGGTAGTTGGGAGGTCCAGCTTGATTAGTTAATCTCACGTCACGGGCCCATTAGTAGCAGCACCACGGCGCGGCGTGTCCGGTTTAGTGCGACCGCCGGTATAGCTTCCAGTTCTAGTATGGTTACTAGAGGAGGGTGGGGTGGAGGTTCCCCTTTCGTCCATGCATACGCGAGTCCCGCAAGCGGAAGAAAAGCCGCTAGAGGCGCTGCGCCTACAGGTATATGCCGCGCCTGCATGTCGCTTACCTTGGAGTGGACCGGTTTGTGATGGACAGTCATGGACATGTTACGCAAAATGAAATTCTCACAGTTACAGTTGCTCAGGGGGAAAAGTAACCTTGCTAGTTACAGTTACAAAATTGAAAGAGTAACTTGTTATAGTTACAGTTACTTCGCTAAAGTAGCGCCGTTACTTCGTCACTTCTTTACAAACAAAATATTAGAAACTTTAGACAGAAACCTTCCTGAACATGCCTTTAAATTAGAATAAATGTTTCAAAAGACATTGTGTTGTTCACGGCAGTCGAATCTAATTGTTTTGCGAAATTAGGATGTTCTCAACAATCAATATTAACAGGTTTTGTTCTTCCTATTTCAATTTTCATTACTGAATAGCTCCTCGAACAAGAATATAATTTCAGACAGTATTGGGGTAAATTCACTATATGATAGAGCATTCATAGTTTGCTTCTTCGGCAAAATTGCAGGCGACTTTAGTTTTTCAAAATTTTAGGTTAGCAGATACCTGCTGATGATACATAAATAACTTTAAATAAGCTCGACCACCATAAGGTACACACGAGCACAACAGCACGCGTCTAGATCTGGGATATCCAACCATGGTACGAGTTTACAATCGGTCATTAGCATAGGCGTAGACTACGGGGGCGTCGGGGATCGTGCCCCCCTCATAAATCTGGGGGGGCAGAGCCCCCCCCCCTTCCCTGGTTTTTAACCCTTACCGAGACGCTGTTTACGTGGATTACTGCTTCAGAAGCAGGGGCCTCGGGTTCTACCCCACAACTTCGCAGCTCACACAAGCTTTTGTTTTTCGGTTTTGTGCTCGCCGGTGCATGCGCCGTGGTGCCGGCGAGCAACACACGGCTACGCTCTGCACGATGACTGACATTGACACACAACGACGGACACATGGCGATATACATACGCTGTGAAATGTACCCCTAAAATAATATACTGATAATTGCCAATGTAAAAAAGAATCGCGCGGAAAAGCACCCCCCCCCCCGGAGAACGTCTCAGCTTGCCCCGCCCCCCCCCCCCTCGGGAAATCGAAAGTCTACGCTGCTGGTCATTTGTGTTATAATTCATACTTTGCAATCAGTTTTGTAGATGTTTTCTTATGCCATGGACTCCACTCCACTCGTCAGTCGAGTTGTTTTCTACTGCGTTGCTCACAATCTTTCATAAAACACGAAGCTTCTCTTGAAAACTTGGAGAGCAATATTGCGGCAACATTCCTACGTTAAACCCACTGAACACGACAGCGGTGAAAGGAAGCATTGATCGAGGTACAAACGAATTCCAATGGTTGTTGCGATCTTTTCTCCATCGCGTTCTAGCCAGGTCGGACTCGTTTGCGACCACTCGGAAAGCCCACGACTTGAATATCTACGAGGGGCGTTCATAAAGTTCGTATTATCGGCACAAAAAATTGAAAAAAATGGAGCGAAACAGGCATTAACATGAGCGCGCGTCCCTCCAGTTTCCGCACAGTATAAACATCGCATACTGTAGTAGCTCGAACGCTGCTAGGGAGTCGAAACAAAACTGGCACCGCCCGTCGGTGCCAAGCACATGAGAGTGATCCGTTTTTTTTTTTTTTTTCATTTGAAGGAGAAGCAATGTTAACGATATTCAACCCAATCTGGGAGCGTTGCTCAGGGACAACGCCTAGCTTATGACACTTTGGTTAAATGGCGCAGACGCTTCCAGTGTGGCCACATAAGAGGAAAGCATTTCAAGGACGGCGATTAAGTGATTGCTCAAGTGGAGCGATTCCTCAACACTCAAAACGAGGAGTTATATAACAATGGCCTCCGGCATGTGGTGCATCGCTGGAAAAAGTGGGTAACTTTTGCGTGGCGAACATGTAGAGAAAGTCTCAACTCCTACTTGAGTTTGACTGCTGAATCTCTGTTCCTTCGTGACAATAGTACGAACTTGTGAACGCCCCTCGTATAAATCAACTGAAGCCCCGGGTTCCGGCTAAGGGCGGCCTTTCAATTAAAACACACACACACACACATACACAAAAAACAGGACGACACAGGCGTTTCGAGCGAATTTCTCAAGTGACGGGGCCCGAGAAAGTGTGTGACGGGAAGCAAAGCCGGTAATTGGGCTGAAAAAATAACAATGAAAAGAGAAAAGAGAGCAGAAGGGCGTAAAGTCGAGAACCCACAAGAGTGCATCTGGGAGTTGGCCGATTTAAATTAGAGGTTGAGGGAAACGTACGCTTGGCGGCAAAAAGACGAGGTTCGAGAACTCTGTCGTGCCGTAAGCCTGTGGACGTTTTGGGGTGACCATCACCATAAACTGTTCTCCGTAAACAGCACTCGCTCCCTCCGCCGGACGAAAAAAATACAAACGCTTTAGAGATGCCGACTTTGTTACGTTGCGTGCGCTGTGGACGATGTACCCACATGGCGGGTACGGACACAGACGTCCACCTTCTCCCAGTTGGCGGGACCAGCTTGGCCAATGAACTTTTAGAGCGCAGCTCTTAGGCGCCCGTTTCCGGCTTGAGCGGCATCGGCGTCGCCGTCGCCGTCGACGTCGCCGGCGGCGTAACCGCGCAGTGCATTATGGGTAAATTTTCCTGAACTAACCTGAGGTCCTCCCGAAGGACCTCGGGTTCCTTCGGGAGGGTCTCGGGAGCGACCTTGGGTTCCTTCGGGAGGACCTCGGGAGGGACCTCGGGTACCTTCGGTGACCCCTGCGGAGGGGGTGTCACGTGACCCCCCCCCCCGAGGTCACGTGACCCCCTCCACGAGGTTACGTGAGCCTCCCCCCTCCCTGAGGGCATGTGACCCCTCCCCCCCCAAGGTCACGTGACCCCCCCTCAGCACCCTTCCCTCCTCTCTCAAGAGCTGCGCTCTAACTCCGCGTTACAGGGAGTTGTAAACGGCTTCACTTTTTTGTTTCCTTTTCTTTACTTTTTCCCTCCTTTCTCCAGACGGCTTCTGCAACAGTTTTTGCCAAGCAGAAGTACAAACTACTATTTCGGTCGAAAAAAGCTCTCCAATTCCGCGAGTCGAAACGCTTTTTCCTTTGTACGCGGTCACATCGACCAGGGCTCTCGCCTCGTAGTCTTTTTCGTTAAAACGACTACTTAAACATACCAGAAATATTTGATGGTCTCTATAATCGCTATCACATGCTTCCGCCCCGCAGAAACGCTCTCAAACACACGGAATGCGGTCGTACGAAACAGACGCGTCTGCATTCCAAGCATATATCTAGAGTTCCTCGATATGCTCCCCCGAAAAGGAAGCAGAGTTGCGCATTCGTTTTCCCGCGCCGCCACGCCGCTATGCGCCGAGATCGATCACGTGAGGAGCAAAGCATACAGCGCCGTGCAGTAAAGCGCACCGCTACGATCGGTCCACGACGTTGAACGCGCCCCATAGCATATTCACCTGCTACCACTTCCAACTCCTCTTCTTCTAGTTTTAATGCGCGGCGGCGCGCGCGGTGCCGCTATTCGTCGAATTCAATCCCGTGACGAGCAAAGCATCCAGGGCCGTGCAGGGAAAGCCGGCGCTACGGTTTCCCGTCGAAGCTGAATCCGAAACTCTGCTACCATAGGTGGCTTTATACAAAAGGCCTTCATGATGATGATGATGATAACGCTTGTGGCTATCCCATTTGAAACGGGTGATCACGTATGTCGTGTCCAAGCCACGTAGCTTTCACTTTCCACGCTGTTCTTTAATTTTCCACCAATTTTCTAGTCGTCGCTTTGTGACGCTAACAATCCATCTATCAGTGGTGTTCCCGTGATCTGTCCATGGATGGAAGCCCAGTGCCTGCGGTAGTAATGGTAGCATTGGGGCCGATGCCGCTGGTGGACCGAGTGCCGCCTGTGCGACTGCCGCTGTCTGTCTGGCGCGGCTTGTGTTATTTAGTTATTTATTCATTTGTTGAAATACCATCAAGCGACAGATGAAAGGTGAATAAAAAACTGTTTTCAAAACAGCCGGGTTGACAGCAGAAGTCGAGTAAAACGAATTTACAACGAAAAAGAAAATATTTAGAGCTATATTTACGGCGCTATACTAATTTGTCCCCACGGGCGCCGCGTGAAAAAGCGGCCTATATTTATCACGTGACTGGCCCCTATTTGTCACGCGGTACTTGCGTTCTTTCCGGAAGGTCCTATGGTCTCGAAAAGCTACTTATTCATCTTCGCTTGAAGTGCAACAAAAACAAAGATTAACAAGTAACTTCAGGCCCACAGAAGCTCTGAAAAAGCGCAAGTAGACGTGATAGACCTGTGCGCCGGTCCGACGGTGGCGGCGGCGCCCCGGAGCACACGAACTTACGCGGCGACGGCGGCAGGCGTGTAGAAACGCGTTGAAGCGGCGGCGCACAACGCTCACGTGCGGCGGCGGCTTGACTTTGCGGTACTGTGACGCAGCGCGGCGGCGCACAGGTCTACCACGGTGACCAACGGCGACTCCCGCGGGCGCCAACTACAAATTTGTTTTGCGCCGTAAACACTAAATATAGCTCTAAAATTTTATTTCTTCTTTGTAAATTCGTTTTATAACATACTTTTCCCATCTAGGCTGTTTAAAAAAATGTTTTTTTCCTTTGCGTGTGTGTTTAAAGTGTCCTCCTGGGAAGGACATTACATAAAGATGGGGGGGGGGGGGGGATAAGTACATCATATACGAAACACACAAAAAATAATAAAATAAAATCATGCACAGCAGTGCAAACATACAAAAATCGAATATCAAAAAGAAAAAAAACTTGTACAGCAGTGCAAACATACAACAAATCGTAAGTCATCCAATACCTAAAATGGCTGCTGATAAGAAAACGAAAAATGTCAGGGTTAATCTCGGTGACGATGCGCTATGTTAGATCATTCCACCACACTGCTGTTTTGGGAAAGAAGGAATACAAAAAGAAGAAGTGCGGCAGGTGAAACGGTCAATCTTACATGCGTGATTATGACGAGGTGTAATGAAATGCGACTTTTTAGGGTGCCTTGGCTGAGAGAAGGTGCATAGTAAATGCGATGAAAAAGGCGTAAGCAAGAAAGCTTTGCGTCTTGAGGCCAGTTCTGTAAGGTCGGCTTTTGTTTTAATACAGGTGACGCTGGAATGTCGAAAATACTCAGAAAAAATATAGCGCGCGACTCGGTTTTGAAATGCTTCTATTTCAGTGATCAAATATGCTTGGTGAGGATCCCGGATGCTCGATGCGTACTCAAGTTTCGGCCGAATCAATGAAGGGTGTGCAGTTTTCTTTAAGTGAGGAGGAGCACAACGAAGTGTGTGTTTTAGGTAGCCCAAAGAACGATTGCACGGTGATAACAACGACCGAATATGTACCTGCCAGGAGAGATGCGAGTCGACGTGAACACCTAAGTATTTATAAGAAGAAACAGACTCAACAACGTTAGAATCAATAAAATAGTTTTGAGAAAAAAGGTCTCTTTCCTAACAAATGAGATGAGTTTGCATTTAGAAGTGTTAAGCTTCATGAGCCAGGTCGAGCACCACAATGATAGGTTAGTGAGGTCATGTTAGTAGTTGCATGGCATCTTCTTCGTTAGAAATTTGTCTGTATACAACGCAGTCATCTGCAAAAAATACGGATGCGGGAGGAAATACATGAAGGTAAGTCATTAATATTTATTAAGAAAAGCAAGGATCCAAGGACGGAGCCTTAAAATACACCCTGTGGGAGCGAGAGTCTGGCCACCCCGCCCAGGGGCCGCTACCGACCACCCAAACGAGGACACAGTCCGAAACGCATGACAGCGCACGAGGAAAGTGCCAATAAAAGGAGGACACGCCCACAGAACTGGGGGAGATGGACCGATGGTCACGGAGGCGTGCAGTTCGAACGCTCCGGCAATGTTTTACGTTGATACTAACAACCCATTCCTGTTACTCTAATAAATGTAGTTTCTCGTTATGGAAACCCCGGCTTCGTGTTGTTCCTCCCGGATGGGCATGCAGCAAGGCAACCCTACCACATGGCGCCCAACGTGCTTTTGCTGCCCTTCTGTCGGAACGACACGGGGCTGGGTTTCTTCTCTCGGTAAGTTTTTTCCAACTGCGGTGTTTCTTTTCGAAGTAGTGCTGGTATTCGCGACAGCGCGATTGCTCGTTGAATTGGAGCCTCAAAACATTGCTTAGTCACGCGGGGGCGTGTTTATCGCTTTGGGGGCGTGTTTATTTTTCTCGAGTGGCGTATACCGCCTGTTGCCGCACACGTTTTCTTGTCTGCTTGGCGTTTCTGTTTTTTCCCGCCATGTCTCCCACACTACGGTCCGAGACGAAGGATGGCGAAAAGCCTGGAGCAAGCGTGGATCCCGGAGCAGGCTCGGCGGATGCGCAAGCCGAATTGCTGCTGAAGGTGGCAGCCATGTGTGATGCGGTCACACAGCGTCTCGCTGTGCAGCAGTCACGTGAGCCGGAGCTGCGTCCCCAGCTGACGGTGCCGGTGTACACTGGCTACAACGACGCCAAGTCAATCGCCGACTTTCTGGGTGAGCTCGACGTCTACAAAGCCGCCTCAGGCGCCTCGGAATCCCTCGTGATAAGCAGAATACTCCCTCTCGCTCTACAGTCTAGCGCTGCGTGCTGGTTAAGGCTGCAACCTACGTTCACCAGCCTAGCGGAGTTCGAGCGGCAATTCCGAGCAGAGTTCCTGCCACCTGGTTACGAGTTACAAATCTTGAGAGAACTCGAGTCCCGAACGCAACATCCGAACGAAAGCCTGGTTCAGTATGTTCGCGCATTGCAGGAACTCACACGAAGGGCACAACCTAATGCCTTCGAGTCGGAGATTATAGCTCGGGTCCTCAGACAATGTCACCCAAAGTACCACGTGTACCTACACGGCCGCACCTTTGAGACCATTGAAGAGCTAGCCCGGCATGCCCGCAGCACAGAGGAGATCTTCCTCGCTCAGAAGAGCTATCTCCCACCGCCTTTGGCCGCAAACTCTCTCGAACCCGCATGTGCTTGGCAGGGCCCCGAGGCAATCCCGGCGCCAAGACCTCCACGGGACTGGCACAGAGTGCCCAATCAAAGCAGCCGGAGGCGCTCCAGTTTTGGTTCAATGCGGGGCCACTGGAGGACGTCCGAAGAGCGCCCTGGTGCCGGCGACTCAAGCAGGTATTCGGACCACCACAACTGTGGACAGCGCGGCCACTTCCAAAGAGAGTGCCCAAATACAAACCCGAGGCAGAACGAAACAAATGGCGGAAGGGCTGGAAGTGAGCGGAGGGATTGTGGAAATCCGGTCAACCCTCGCGCGCCTATGGGCCGTGAAAATCCGGAAGGTCACGTGGCATCCCAATCGGGAAACTATTACGGCCGGCGGCAATGAGCCCCACTGCAGAGCCGCCGATGGCCACTATCACAGCCGGGATCACGCACGCAGCGTCACTTGTTCCATCGGTATGTCGAATTCAGCCTAACAGCGAAATGATCGAGCCACGCATGACGATCACTTTGCTCGGTTTTCCTTTTGCCGCGCTTTTGGATACCGGGGCTGCTATCTCGCTTATAGGGGACGCTGCCTATGAACTATGCAAAAATAAAAAAATAACCTTTCGTTCGGCAGACACACGTCTGCAGTTAGCCTCCGGGTCAACAATATCGGCGGACGGAGCCGTAAGGCTTAAAATTTCATTTAATGAGAAGAAACGGCGTCAGCGCTTTCTGTATCTCCCGGGACTCGCCGTACCCGTGATCTTGGGTCGAGATTTTATCGCAGGCGTAAGCATGACGCTCGACTTCCCTGGTGGCGGCTATCGTCTGGGAAACCAGGCGGACCTGACTCCGTTCACCAGACGAGAGAACTGCATCACTGGCCCAACCCTCCCAGCCCACTTCACAACGCCTGCAGCTGCCCTACCATCCGAAATCTCGGATACCCTGCAGAAGTGTCCGGGCACTGACCTCCAAAAGAGACAGCTGGAGGACGTCCTGCGGCCGTTCTCTTCGATGTTCACGGAGCGACCAGGAAAGACAGACATCCTGCTGCATCGGATTGAAACCGGTAACGCACCGCCTTGGAGATGCAATCCACGCCCCATCAGCGTGCACAAAAGAGAACTCCTGGACGTGGCTCTTCAGGAGATGCTGGACACCGGCGCAGTACGTGAGTCAAAGAGCCCTTGGGCATTTCCTGTCGTTCTCGCTCCGAAAAAAGATGGAACTGCCAGACTCTGCGTAGATTACAGACGGCTTAACGAAGTGTCTGTACGGGACAGTTACCCTTTTCCCAGCATTTCCTCTATAATGTACGCGCTCGGTAACGCGACAGTGTTTACCACATTGGATTGCAGCCGCGGATTCCTTCAGATCGAGGTGCACCCGTTAGACGTGCAGAAAACCGCTTTCATTTGCCACAGAGGGCTGTACGAGTTCACCCGCTTGCCTTTTGGCTTGTCCAACTCGCCAGCGAGCTTTCAACGTCTGATGGACGTTGTGCTCGGAAACGCAAAGTACGAATTCGCGATGGCATACATGGATGACGTTGTTGTTTTCTCGCGTACATTCGAGGAGCATCTCGAACACTTGACTATCGTGCTTGAGCGGATGCGGAACGCGGGCCTAACAATCAATCCGGGGAAAGTTCAATTGGCCGAGCCCAAAATTAACCTCCTCGGATTTGTTGTCGATAGCGGCACGCTCCGTCCCAACGAAGAAAAACTGCGCGCACTAACTGAGTACCCGTGCCCCCATGACGTGAAAAGTTTACAGCGATATCTCGGAATGATTGCATTCTATAGGGATTTCATTCCTTACTGCTCCGAGATTTCTCAGCCGCTTAATCACCTCCTTCGAAAAGGCGTCAAATGGTGTTGGAGCGAACAGCAACAAAGCGCATTTATAGCCTTATCAAAGGCAGTGACAGAAAACGC
Organism: Ixodes ricinus; assembly: GCA_037355805.1. Taxonomy (NCBI): domain Eukaryota; kingdom Metazoa; phylum Arthropoda; class Arachnida; order Ixodida; family Ixodidae; genus Ixodes; species Ixodes ricinus. The sequence continues at coordinate 2,355 of JAZHYW010000601.1, read as the reverse complement.
GTGTTTGCATCTTCCCGACCTAAACCAACCATTCGTTTTGCAGACAGATGCAAGCGATTGCGGCGTCGGAGCTGTTTTACTGCAGGAACATGACGGTATACTTCGCCCGGTTGCTTTCGCAAGTCAGACCCTCAATTCCGCACAGCGTAACTACAGTGTTGCAGAAAGGGAATGCTTAGCCATAGTGTATGCGTTAAAGCGATTCGACATGTATTTGGATGGCGCAACATTCCAAATTCAATGTGATCATTTAGCGTTGTCATGGCTGAAAAGACTTCAGAACCCCGCTGGTCGCCTCGCTCGTTGGGCACTTACGCTGCAACAATACGATTACACTATTGTGTACAGGCCGGGTGCTACAAACCAAATTGCTGATGCACTTTCCCGCGCCCCCTTCCTGAGGAGCACGTGCAGGAAGTTCCAGGTCTGGTTGCGGTCGTTAATACAGCACAGGGACCACCTGACTCACGGTGGGGAACATTGGTCTCAAGAGAGGATCTTCTCAAGGCCCAGCACGACGATAGGTTGTGCCAACCAGACTTGTACACGTTACTGAAAAATAGTAAGGAATTACATTTACAATTACTCAAGGCTAAATTGTAATTTATTACAATTACAATTACCCTCCCATAAAAGTAAGTGACCGTTACCCCCAAAAGTAATCCGTTACTTTCGTGGCGTTACTTTCAACATTATTTTCCTCAATTAAGAAACAAAGGGAAGAAGGTTGTTCAAGTTCCTATTGTTGCCGCCTGTTCCATTTATTGACCTTGAGTATTTTGAGCAACAGCTGACTCGAAAGTCTCGTCAGACATTTTGCGTTATTTCTTACTCAATATGTCGACTTCTACGCTGAACACACTTTGAACTGAGGCACGGGATGGGAGTGCCATATTGTGCCTCACGAATGTTTTATGCTCTGCATTGAGCTTTTTAGCGAAGCAATGGAAGTACTATTTACCTCGAAGATAGAGCAAAGCTTCGTCCTTGCAGCCGTTGCCTGATATTCGAGAGTTTTAGTAGAGTTGGTAACAGTAAGGTGATAATTAAATAATAAATAAGGTTTGGCTCGATATTCTTCTTCCTTTGGTTCTGAACAGGTCGAGCCTTGGTTGAGACGTTAGTGGATAAGAAAAAGTTTCCAATAATTAAATATAAATAATCGATAAAAGAACAACAACAGGACACTCATAACAACAATTAATTAGAACGTCGGTTAAAACAAGGGAATGTAAACTCACGTTTGCCATGTGTACCTTTCTTGGTGCCGTTCAAAAACGCACGGAGCACGGACCGACTGCAGTTTACTCCGGTGTTCTCCAGATAGACGTCCGCTGATGCCACGGGCAGCGAAGGGCAGAGAACTAAGTAAGCCGCGCTATGGCCCCACTCCCGAGTTTCACTCTCTCCTCAAGCACAGAATATCAAGTCTACGTCAGCCACCATTATGTTTTATTTGTAAAAATATCTCCTTGTCATAAGATGCGTCCTGCTGGGGTAAAAACAGGAAGAAGAAAAAAGGAAGACTATTACCATTTTCGAAGTGCTCGCAAAAAGCTGACTCACAAAAAGGGTAACTGAGATGCAGGTAACCGGGCCGGAACCACTAGAAAGTTGGACTAAAGTCAACAAAAAAAAAAAAACTAAATAGCTTTTAAAACAGGGTCAAATAAGGTGAAAGAAGCAGAAAAAAATACAATCCTGTTTTCAAAGAGAAGTTGATAAGTGTGCATGGACGAACGAGGATGCTTGTGGCAATAACACCTTCACATATTATCACATCTCTTTTAGTGGATTTTAGGGTAGACGGAGCGTTGTCTTGTGTTGTGGCATTATGAAAATGGTCCTAGTCACTATAACCGAGAAGGACATTGTTAATTCTTGTCTGTGCACTTACCGCCTCGAGCTTCTCGAAGAGGCATACAATCACTTGGTGTCTTCCTCTCCCCGCCTTCGATCGCAAAGAAAAAACAAAGACACTAAAAAAGCGGATATAACTTGCCCCCCCCCCCTTTTTTTTTTTCAGAAATGTTTATTTGGATTTTCTGACATTGTTGTTAGAATCTAAAAAAAAAAAAAAGATTCCGGGTCTTGGTGTTGCAAAAAAAGGCTTTGCGGAACTGAAGAGTGCCAAGCCTCTGCGCTCAACTTTACCAAAATGAAAACGACCTTTTCTTTAGAAGGGAGGGGGGGGGTCCTGAAAAAAATGTAACGGATTACAAGGAATCCGTTACGTAAAAAATGTAAGGGAATTACTTTAAAATTACTCTAGAAAATATGTAATTATTCCGTTACTAAATTACCGATAAATGTAACGGATTACAAGTAATTTCGTTACTTGTAACGGATTACGTA